>JAQJVL010001866.1:12500-139700 GCA_035578905.1 Stictocephala bisonia
CAAACATGTTTTCACTAATACTTTTGAGGTACTAACAGTTTAAAAATTTATTCTCAATTGTAATTTCAGAGAGTAATATTAAACATATTGTGATTAAGAGAACTTTTAAGTTATATCGACCAAGTTCACGCTATAGATAACAGTCTTTACCGGTATTTAGACTTTGAATATATTATTGTGATATTGCAATCTATGACATTAATGTCGGTTGTTAAACACATTTGAACTTGGTCAAATTCGTTATATAAAATATAGACTATACTTAAAAATTACCACTGCCATTCTTGTAACTCACATTTTCAGTCAGCTGTAGACAAACATGTTTTCCAAAATCATACTCATTTTCTTCCATACAAAGTTTTTAACATGAACCTTTCAACCCTTTCAATTCGAGTTTAATTTTCTGAATATTCTTCAGAGTTCACTTATATTGCGTGAGCGGACAGGTTGGTCAATACCACTGTATGTGTATGGGGAGGGGTAATTATTATCTTGATGTACTTAATAACTTGATACTTGATGGGGGTGGGGAGGGGAAGATTTTATAGATAAATGTGATACTGAATAAATTATTCAGCTCTTGTTTAACATAAAATATCGAAAAATAAATATATTGTTTTTATTGTTCTTATCTAAAATAATTATTGTGCTTATTGTTTTTATGGAAAATAATTTCACATTACACCTTATATTATATATGTTTATTTATGTGGTATTCATTTAATTCAAAATTAATTGTTATTAAGCAATTTTATAATCTTAACCTTCCTAATTAAATATTTTTTAGTTTAATTTAATTTCTTTAATGAGTTAATCTGCAATTACTATTAAAACAATTAGATTTGATTTAATTAACTATAGAAATTGTTTGAAATAATAATTTAGGGTAATGAAACATGGTAAATATTTTTAGCAGTAAAGATAAAATGCAAGTTTTATACAACTTATATTACATAATTTATTATTTTTTAGTATTATTTCTTGATAATGGTACAATATCAACACACGCAGTTCTGTGCGCCTGCAAAGAAAGAGAAGTTTACAAATGTTACAGGACAGATCTAGTTTCTGCGTTTACATTCTGCAGGAGATAAACACATTATATAGTATAGTAATATACGGTATAACTAATGGTAACACCTTTGGTTGTAGATCTCTGCGCCTTCAATCGTTGTTACAGTTTCAACGCTTGTGTGAGTGCAAGTTTGCGTTTTGTAAATGCGAGGCTTCGACTACTTGTAAACAATTATACAGTACATGTCACACAACACAAATATATTACAATATGAGCACAAAATGCTCAAATATATTACAATACAAGTACAAAATGAACAAATATTATGCACTTTTTCCTATATTATATGGGGTCACGTGATTATAGGCTTATAAATTGAGTTTTTGAACACCATTTTCCATTCTTTTGTGAATCCCTCTGGTCTGAGGAAGGTGAGCGTGGTTCACCGAAATCCATCACCTTTTGTACTTGTATTGTAATATATTTGTGTATTTTGTGCTTATATTATAATATATTTGTGTTGTGTGACGTTTACGTGTACTGTATATGTACCAACACGTATTATGCTCATTAAAAACTATTAAAAAAATTATATGACAATATATTACATTGTAAATTTTTTATTGCTTAGTCATTTTGTAATTAATTATATTAACAAATCAAAATCTATCAATGAAATATTTTATTGTTTGTTATTTAAATTCTATTAATATGTGAATAAATTAAAAAAATAAATCAGTCTGTCTCAGAAAATCTAATTAACTGTGAAACATAATGATTTTACATTGTTTACTAAATACTAAAATGTCGTATTATTTTTGGTTTAGTTTCTCAAATAAACCGTCAGAAATTAAAAATAATAAAACACCGATAAGTTTGTGTTTAGCAGTGGAACAATGAATTGTCCTTTTACAATATTACTATTTACGAATGTTATTGCAATATTTCTTAATTTTTTTATTACCATATAAAGTAATTAACCCCTTTGGTATCCCCAGTACTTTTAAATAACGAACTTCTTTTAGAAAGTTTCAATAGACACATGTGACAAATACGTGCCTAAGTGATATTGGAAAACACCTGTATTCATGTCCTTTTCATCTATATTTATAAAAAAGGATGTTTGTATATATATATATATATATATGTTTGAAGTTTATGCGCTGCCAAACCATCCAACCGATCGCCATGAAACTTTAGGATGTTGTCCTGTATACTCCCGAGATGGTTTCTTTGAAATTTGATGCAGATCCGTCCACAGGGTCCCGCCCCACGGGCTCCTAAAGATCCCATGTTATTCAAATGGAGAATCTGAATTGTTTACAAAATACATATGACTGTGTGGTTTAATGTAGTTTCACATGTCATAAGCAGATTGAAGAGCTCACAACAACAGTACTGAATATGTTTTGTGTTTTATAATGTTAAACAAGAGAAGGTTGTAAGCATGGTTTTAGTCACATTTGATTATAGGGCTTCACTCTTCTGGGCTTGAATGTTTCAATGGTAATATAATGCAATTATTTTACTTATTTAATTAATATTCAGCTGTTTAACAAAAACAAATGAATTGAACAGGTTTGAGATAGGCAAAGTAATACCATTGGGTATTGGGTGAGGTGTCTCGAGCACAGCGAGTGACGGGGTTGGCACGCGAAGCGTGCAGGGGTGTCCCCTAGTATTATAATATAGGGCCAATGGTCAAAGGCCAAAGACCTAATACAAGAAACACATGTTTAGTATACATTTATGTCAGTAGTCACCTGTTTGTGTTTAGATTATTAAATTTACTCCTTCTTAATATCTATAATGTAATAAGTAAGTAGTCATTATTAACAAACACTTCTAATACTGTATTTAGGCAATAACATGTTGACCATAATTTAATTAAAACCCATCTTCAAACTACTCTCCAAAAATTTCCCCCAAATTAAAGCATGCTGTAAGATGTAAAAAAAATTGGTTGTGAACAGTCCGACAGGTAGAATATATCACAGGATCTGTAAATTTGAGGTAGATACTAATGGATCTAATTAGCACATCATAATAACTCCTTCCAGCAATACTCAAGCGGCTGACACAAGAGATGTTAATTTATAAAATATATTAAATAATTAACAATATTTTCTAAATATTATTTTACTGTGCAATATTTTAAACCCTAAATGTAAAAACAGCACAATGCATTTTTTATTATAGTCTCTCAATAATAATAATAACAAAAATAACAGATACAACAATATGTAAAATGAAAATCTAATAATATTTAAAATTATAATTAAATATAATACCAACTAAGTTCAACGACCCTAAACTTGACGTCTCGTAGTAAGTAGGGTATTATTTGTTGTTGATAATTACACTCAATGCCTGGAATTAAATGTTACTAAACATGTGCTCCTTAACTTGGGCTTAAAACATTTAAAATTGTCGTATTGAACTGAGACAAAAACATAATTAAATAATTTAACTTTTTCACTTGTCGCATTTATGTGTAATTAAATTATCAATCCATAAATGTTTAAAATTCAACTAAGATGTGCACTCAACCTTGTATAATCGATTTATGGCCAGGGGATTATACCGGACCGCCGGCAGGTCAGATTGGACCCTCGTGTGCGCTTCTAACACCCTCCGGGCCCCAGGTAGAAGGGTTGTGCGCTCCTTACACACTTTAACACTTGTGCGCTTCTAACACTTGTCCTAGTAACACGGAATCGATTATACCACTCCTGAATTACTTGTACAACAACCTGTTTTTGCTGTACACTATAGAGGATATGCAAAAACATACAAACCCTGTTGATATCCTCTTCAACTTACGTTCCCAAATGTAGACTAATACAATCCCACACTGCATAGTACGTAATAAATAATATACAGTAAAGTAAAAAACATGCGATCTGCGCCAAACCTATTATAATAACGTTTCAATACAAACACTGATGAATCTGAAAACTAAATTTAGAAAACAAGTAAATTGTTTTTAGTATTTAAAAAAAAATTGATCACGGATACAAACGTGAGCTTCCAGGAAATAATAACATGTCAGCATAAAACCTGCAAACTTCTGTTTAACTGTGTCAAATAAAATGTGAATCCAATGGTTGTAGTAGAAATATATTTTTTAATCTGATCAAAATAAAAGAATTGTAAACGGCAGGACTGTCCAAATTGGAATTCGGCTAAACAGGTTTAGTGGCAGTGACACAGTGACCCGGTCGGTGTCCGCCTCAAGGTCAGGGACAGCTGTTACGGCATTGCCGGCCGTACTCAACACACAGGCATCTTTTGTACCCAGTGCAGTCAATCACCTCTGCTAACAAGTGAGTTAAGAGGCAGTGACACAGTGACCCGGTCGGTGTCCGCCTCAAGGCCAGGGACGGCATTGCCGGCCGTACTCAAAACACAATCATCTTTTGTACCCAGTGCAGTCAGTCACCTCTGCTAACAGGTGAGTTAAGAGGCAGTGATACAGTGACCCGGTCGGTGTCCGCCTCAAGGTCAGGGACAGCTGTTACGGCATTGCCGGCCGTACTCAACACACAATCATCTTTTGTACCCAGTGCAGTCAGTCATCCCTGCTAACAAGTGAGTTGAGTGGCAGTGACACAGTGACCCGGTTGGTGTCCGCCTCAAGGTCAGGGACAGCTGTTACGGTATTGCCGGCCGTACTCAACACACAATCATCTTTTGTACCCTGTGCAGTCAGTCACCCCTTCTAACAGTTGAGTTAAGTGGCAGTGACAGTGACCCGGTCGGTGTCCGCCTCAAGGTCAGGGACAGCTATTACGGCATTGCCGGCCGTACTCAACACACAATCATCTTTTGTAACCAGTGCAGGCAGTCACCCCTTCTAACAGGTGAGTTAAGAGGCAGTGACACAGTGACCCGGTCGGTGTCCGCCTCAAGGTCAGGGACAGCTGTTACGGCATTGCCGGCCGTACTCAACACACAAGCATCTTTTGTACCCAGTGCAGTCAATCACCTCTGCTAACAAGTGAGTTAAGAGGCAGTGACACAGTGACCCGGTCGGTGCCCGCCTCAAGGTTAGGGACAGCTGTTACGGCATTGCAGGCCGTACTCAACACACAAGCTTCTTTTGTACCCAGTGCAGTCAGTCACCCCTTCTAACAGGTGAGTTGAGTAGCAGTGACACAGTGACCCGGTCGGTGTCCGCCTCAAGGTCAGGGACAGCTGTTACGGCATTGCCGGCCGCACTCAACACACAATCGTCTTTTGTACCCAGTGTAGTCAGTCATCCCTGCTAACAGGTGAGTTGAGTGGCAGTGACACAGTGACCCGGTCGGTGTCCGCCTCAAAGCCAGGGACAGCTGTTACGGCATTGCCGGCCGTACTCAACACACAATCATCTTTTGTACCCTGTGCAGTCAGTCACCCCTTCTAACAGGTGAGTTAAGTGGCAGTGTCCCATCGGTGTCCGCCTCAAGGTCAGGGACAGCTGTTACGGCATTGCCGGCCGCACTCAACACACAATCGTCTTTTGTACCCAGTGTAGTCAGTCATCCCTGCTAACAGGTGAGTTGAGTGGCAGTGACACAGTGACCCGGTCGGTGTGCGCCTCAAGGCCAGGGACAGCTGTTACGGCATTGCCGGCCGTACTCAACACACAATCATCTTGTGTACCCAGTGCAGTCAGTCACCTCTA
The DNA here is from genome assembly GCA_035578905.1 of Stictocephala bisonia. Classification (NCBI taxonomy): domain Eukaryota; kingdom Metazoa; phylum Arthropoda; class Insecta; order Hemiptera; family Membracidae; genus Stictocephala; species Stictocephala bisonia. The sequence continues at coordinate 18,185 of JAQJVL010001866.1, forward strand.
CTAACAGGTGAGTTAAGAGGCAGTGACACAGTGACCCGGTCGGTGTCCGCCTCAAGGTCAGGGACAGCTGATACAGCATTGCCGGCCGTACTCAACACACAATCATCTTGTGTACCCAGTGCAGTCAGTCACCTCTACTAACAGGTGAGTTAAGAGGCAGTGACACAGTGACCCGGTCGGTGTCCGCCTCAAGGTCAGGGACAGCTGATACGGCATTGCCGGCCGTACTAAACACACAATCATCTTTTGTACCCAGTGTAGTCAGTCACCCCTGCTAACAGATGAGTTGAGTGGCAGTGACACAGTGACCCGGTCGGTGTCCGCCTCAAGGTCAGGGACAGCTGTTACGGCATTGCCAGCCGTACTCAACACTCAAGCATCCTTTGTGCCCAGTGTAGTCAGTCACCTGCTAGGTGAGTTAGGCCTGCCACACACTGAATAGAACGAGACGAGACAGAACAAGACAAGACGCCTTCAGACGCACCATCAAAGTAAGTGGTATTTTCATCAGAAATAGTTTCCAAAATATAAATTGCTGTTAATATATTGGTTAAAGAAATACAAAATTGAGTTGACCAGTACAACAGCTTATAACAATGATTTACTTATAAAAATGCCTTGATTTTAATCTACCCGAACAACTGGCTAGATTAGATGTTTGAGCTTCGTCCTGTCCGAGCTAGACTGTCTGCAGTGTCAGCTGATGTGATAGAAGGAGAAGCTGTCTGCTGGCCAGCTGAGCTGATTTTTGTCAATGCGTGTTGCGTGTACAACTTAAAAGTCTATACAGGCAGAACACAGGGTGACTGGAGTGGATTCAGTGTTCAGACAACGTTTGTTTAGCTTCTGTGTTATTAATACATAATAAACCTAACCTATAGCAATCTATGACAGAAAAATGGCCCAAGAGAAAGATGGTACAATATGCCAAGTTATTTTTGTTTTACCATTAGTATCACTCTTAACTATTTCAAATGTCTAAGTAACTACTTTCTAAGCACTTAGTTAGTACCTTAGCCTACATGTGTACAAATGTACATTTTATATTGAAACTCTAGTTACAAAATTGGTATTTATTTGTACATAGTATTTGGACCTTGTGTTTTTGTATCAAAACAACATTTTTTGTATTTTTACATGCTTTTATTATGTATACCTTAGTTTAACTCCCGTTATTTACAGGCTCAAACAGATGAAGAGATGACTGCTGAGGAGTGTAACCAGGATCTTTATTTGCCGAGCACCTGTACTCAATCTACACAACCCTCTTCCTCAAAGCAACAGGTAAAATGTCATTTGGATCATAAATTACCTACGCTTTAGTTATGTTTGATAAGTTATATTTATTTGATCAACTGTAACGCAATGTAAACTCACAGTATAACACACACATAGAGTAGCAAAGCTCTTGTCTAACCCAAAAGTAAAGTTGACCAAGCGCCACTAGCAATCCTGAGGAGCCTGGATAAAGCAAAAATAACAGTAACTAAATACATTACAAACGGAACTGTGTAACATGCATCGTACCAACTCAAAGTGGCTAAAATAATATGTTTCAACGATCACAACTTTAATAATAGTTAACTTTCAGTTTCAACTTCTTTAGTTTCTTTTAAATCCATTTATATATTTCTCACATTTATTTAGGCTTATTTACACATATATTGATATATTAACCCTCCATCTGGCGCTCACAATTATCTATCCTGGCAGGCTCTTTTTAGTGTTTGTGCATTGTCTTCTTATAAATTCAATAAATTGTGTTCTAGTAAAGAGCACCATAAATTCTGTATCAAACTAAAAAGCAATAAATTTTGTGTAATAAAAAACTAAACTTAGTCTTATTAGGTTATATAATACACATGTAACTTTATTTATAAACAAAAGTAAATATGTTACCAACAAAAGGGAAAGTAAAGTTTTGTGTGTTGGCTGTTGAAGACAAACTTGTATTTTATTGAATGAATATTTTTTCTAATTAAAAAAAAAAAAAAATATTTACGTTATTTACACATATTTTCATAACATTTTTAGCATACATTTTTATTTTTACTCAGAATCACTTAAAGAGTGATTGCGCTTTTTGCCTTTGTTCCCTGCGTGTAAAGTGCACAAATATATGCTAATATTTACCACGAAAATTGCACAATTTATATTACATATTAAAGTTTAGAATTCCACAAAAAACGTGATCCAAAACACAAACTTATAAAATAACAGTTTCATTATTTAACCCAGGATTTTAAAAACTGCTACACAAATGACTAGTGACTAGTCTTTTGCCAGATGGAGAGCTAAGCAATAGGTAAACTATGCAAATATTAGATGAAATGATGACAAAACAGTATATACACTCTAAGCTAACTTTTACTGTTAATAGTAGAATCCTAATTGTTTTGTCAGGATTGTTAGTGTCGTGTGGTCAATTGTTCGTATTCTCTCTCGATGTGATCGTAGAGATATGGGCAAATATAGATTTCGAATGAGCGCGATGAGTGTAGTCTGTTGTTAGCCTAAGGTCTACTGATCCTTAGGGAGGACTAGCCCAACAGCCACAGTATTATTTTATTTGTGTGATTTATGTTACAGGAGATGGAATCTGTTACAAAAGATCTGAGGGTGACTACTACAACAGATGAAAAACTAGGTAAGATGAACAAAAAAGCATCTACAAAAAAAGATTGAATAGATTTGTCAATTCTTGGACTGAAACTAAAGAATTTAAAAATTGGCTTATTAAAGGGTACAAAAAAAGACAAGGACATGAAATGGCATTTTCTAAAGTTTGTAGCTTAGAAATAACAGCTCTTAAAAATAACATCACTAGACACTATAAATCTGACAAGCACCAAAACTTGGCAAAACAAGTAGCTCACACTGTGCATGTTTTCAAATAAAACACAAAAAAATGCAAGCCAAAAGAGCTGAAATAAAGTTAGCAGGTTTCCTAGCAGAGAAAAAGTTGCCATTTTCTCTAATGGATGTTTTTCTCCTCTTTGTCATGACCTATTTCCTGATTCAGAAATTGCAAAGTAGATGTGCAAAAAGGACGAAAGCTACCAGCATTATAAAAATGCCATTGGTAAAGAATTTAAAACAATGTTAAATGACAAATTTAATGAGGATGGTTGTTTTTACAGTATTATAATGGATGAGACTACTGACCAAGGGCGATAAAACAATGCATTTTTGTAGTAATTTATTTTGACAGAAACCAAGTAAATTGTGCAGCACATTTTTTACATGGTCGAAACTGCTTCTGATACAGCAGATGAACTCACAAAGTGTATGAAAAACTGCTTTGAAAGTAATGAATTTTCACTTAAAAACTTTGTTGGATTTTCGAGTGAAACCACAAATGTTATGTTCGGAGGAAACTTATCAGTTGTGGTAAATGTGGGAAAAGAGTTTCCACATATTGCATTTTTTAAATGTTCATGCCACATGATCCATTTGGATGCTTCTAAAGCATGTCTAAAACTTCCTAGATCAGTTGAAGATCTTTTAGGAAATATTTGAAGCTATTTTAGTAGGAGCTACTATTGTCAACAAAGATTTAAGGAGTTTCAAGACGTTTTCCATACTGAACTTCATAAAATACTTCTGTAACGCGGTGGTTATCAGTGCAGGAGTGTATAAATAGAATAGCAATTCACTGCTCTTGAAATGTATTTTAAAGAATATGTTTTTGAAGACCCTTCTAAAACTATTGAAGATATTGTAGTTGTGATGGGAAATAAATTCACAATTGCATACCTTGCATTCACGTCTTCCACCTTATCATTGTTTAATGATTTCAATACAATGTTTAAAAAATGCTTTGATTGAACTCTGCATAAATCAAAATGTTTCCTCATCTCGTCATAACCCATCATGACAAACAAGGTCACGCGCACAGCTATACGCCGGTGTGATTATCTCGGACCGAAAATCTAATGTCAGATGCGAAAAATAATAATAATCTTTATTTTCCAAAAACAAATAATTACAAAAATGCAATAAGTATAATATAATATCTAAAACTACAAATCTAATGAAAACATATGAAAAGTAAAAAACTGAATCTTAAACTTGACGATGTGTCGGTGTTTAACATAGTAAAGGCTGACCAGTTCTTTACTATGTTAATCCTGCTTTGTGAACTATCTTAAAAGAAAATGAAGAGTTTTTATTTTTATTTTGTGTAATACATTAAGGCTAGGTTTTTAGAAAATGAAACCTCCAAGGCGAAGCCTGTTTCGAGATAATAATATACTAATTTATCTAAGTAATTGCAGTCATGTAATACAGGTGTTACGGCGTATGTATGCCGCGGTAAGCCTTTACTTTATTTATGTATGTATATTTTGTAAGAATACACCCATTCTTAAAACCTTCTATGGAAAAAAATACAAAATTTCCAAACTTTTATGACAATCGAATAAAAGTGTAGCAATAAATAAAGAATAAGCAGACATTAACACAGGCATACATACATTTGTTTTACATATACACAAATAGATTTTACACACCTATTAAAAGATAAGCCACTTCCTTTTGTAAAAGAACTGTTGCACAATACGGAGGCATATTCGTTAACTATTTCACTCATTAACAACCATTTTATGGAACTATAACTAAAAAGGTAGTACAGTCTGCAGGAACGCCATGCAAGACAGTGCTCTGGTGGGGGGAACATTCCCCTTGCCCCTGAGACCGTTCTGCGTTCCGTGAGCGATCCAGTTAGAGTAGTATACATCGATGGAGGGAACCTTCCCTTAGGTTAGCGTCACATTTGGAGTGTTTCACGTCGCGGTAGATTTCTGAGTGTGGCGGTGAAACCGCTTAACAACCGCTTCACGTGCTATCAAATGGAGGCAGTCACATTCAGCGGACTTGTCGCAAGCTGTCCTTCCCCCTCTCCAAGTTGTTGATGTCGGTCACTTGTTCACAACCTGCGCTGTGGGAGTTCTTATATTTGTTGTTGCATATTGTTCATGAGTATTATTTTATTCTTTTTCTTTTACTAAGTTTGACACGGAAAATTCATGAATGAAATTCATCTTCGTCCACCATTGTGGCTATCAAAGATTATAGCAATATACACCTGAAAAGTAAAATGTGGATAGAGAGAGGACAAAGCATGATTGATAACGGGGAATGTAACGGGTCACCAAATTAACAAAATATATTAATTGATTCAAATAAATAATAAATTATTGTATTAAAGAAAAGAATATATTTAATTAGAATAAATAACGAATGTTCAAATTATATTCGAGAATTGTTGTGAGTAAATCACTAGTTAGATAGAAAAGGAAACAGAAATATCTGTCCCAAACAAAATACAATCTTCCTTTGTTACAAAGGAAAACATGGGTGGGCTCTTTCCAAGAAATTATCAGGAAACATGTGTCCACGGGTCTGAGTGGCACCAGATAACAACAACATTCCCGGTTGCATTCGAAAATAAACCGAACACCAACGAGACGGAAAGGAGTGTTCGTACGGAAATTGAACCGACAACTCCCGCCAAATTACCCCCACCCCGGATACAAGTAAATTAAACGTACCAGAAACGACTCAGCGGACGATTCCTGAAGGGAACCAATCAGAACGTTGCATCTAGTTGAGAATATATCCGTGGATGGCGGTAGCTGTCGGACAGCAACCTCGTGGTGCAAGCGGAAGTTGCCAAAACTCTTCAACGCAAATGACGAATTGTACCGGAAGAAAGGGTAGGGGAGAGGACACAAGCCCGACGGTTAAGAGACGCAACTCACCCCAGTCTAAGACCATCAGTCCTGGCAACCAGATTTCATAGGATGAACTTTTGAGACCGCGTGGTCATAGTTATATTAATCAGTAAATTCGTAAAATTAATTACTATGTGGTGACTTAAAACAAGTTTTCTTTTCAAAATATATACTGTGCGGGTAATTTGAGTAGTCATCCAAGACAAAGAATAAATCAGACTCGAGACAATAGTTGGGATTCATCTTTAAAAATTATTACAGATAAGTTCAGCTTTACACTTAGTTTAAGATTGTAACTTTTAACATACCTCCACTAAATGGAATAAATTTAATTTTTGAATTCTTATTATCATATTTTAAATGAACTTAGAAAAGGATTTTTGAAAATATGTAATTAAAATAATCTTGTAAAATAAAAACTGTCTTGATTTATTGTATCATATAGCCCTGCCAATTTACCCGATAAAGACCCTGAGATTTTTTTTTTTTTAATATAATCATGCTTTGAATTAAATTAAATTTTTATTATTTAGAAAATAAAATATAAAAAGAATAATCAAATTAATGTAACAACCTCATAAAGGTAGTACATTACAGATTGTCACCCAAAGTGGTGATCAATTATTAAAATCAATCATTCTAATTTAATTAATTTTATTAAATTAATTGAAAATATCAAATAAGTGTAACGGCATAAAAAGCACGTTGTTACAGGAACTAAAGCCACCTGAAGAAAAGAACAAAGAATGTAAGTCTCAAATTATTTATTTAATTAGACAGTATCAAGTTCAAAATCAGACTGTTTACTGTGACATGTTCGCAAAAATAGGTTTCACTCTTCTTTTTTAGCCAAGAAACATTTTTACAAATTCAACCACTCACAAGTATCTAAAAACATGAAAACGAGTTATGACAGTTCAAATCTGGCCTGTGAGTGGATTTAGTATTAATTGATAGATTCTTACCTCAAAGTGCCCATCACTCTTTCACTTCAATCCAGTCTGATGTAGGGCGAACATCTCCTTTGTTACCGCGGGTGTCCGCTTGACTCCAAAACCGATTAATTAGTTTAAATATTGTTTAATTCAATATTTTAAAATACCGGTAAACTATTTAAGAAAGTTATAAAATATCCAAATTAGAACTGTTATTATATCGGTGGTGAACAAATTATATTCAAATAGGCCTAGAAGAAAGCAGCCCACGAGGAGCAACAGACAAAGAAAAAACTAAAGATAAGTTTTAGTTTGTAAATTGATTTAATTATGTTTCTGAAGAGTCAGTAGAAAGTAAATAGATTCATTTTTGTACTTTTGAAATTCATATATAAATTTAAATATAAAAGAATGTAATAAATTAGCTTTTTCAAACTATAGTCTTATTTATTGTAATTTACAGCCTCACCGATTTACCCATAAAAACGACCCTGAGATATCTAAAATAAATTTAATTTGAGTAATAATTTAACGAATTAACAAAAAATTTAATCTAATGTAACTCATCAGAGTAGAGAGAGGTTACAGATTGGCGCCCAACATGGGGCTGTAAAGTGTTTTCAAATATGTTAAAAAATATTTTAAAGACAATTTTGTTTGAAACTTTTGAATTTTATTTTATTGAATTATGTTATTGAATTTTTGAAATTGAAAAAATTTGAATGTTTGAACCTATTGAATTTTAGTAAGCTAATTATGTCTAAAATGAATAATGATCAAATCACTGAAAATGACTCAGATGACTCAGACACTTTATTAAGTATAATTAAAGAAAAAGAACTAGATCAAAATAATAAATATAATACGGATAGGCCAAGTTCAAACATGGAAAATACATTATCTAATATAATGGATTTGTTATCAAAAATGAATACTAACTGTGACACTAAACTTGATAAAATTAATGTTAGGCTAGACCAAACAGATGTTAAACTTAAAGAAATGAATGATAACATTATAAAGACAAATGCTGAAACTAATATGAGATTTAATGAACTCATAAAAGACATCAATGATAGGACAAGTCAGCTTGAAAATAACTTTGTCAAACAAATAGAAAAAGTCAAAATAGACTTTAATAAAGAAATTGAAGTAAAGGAAAATAGTATTATGAATGAAGTAAACAATAAAGATAGGGAACAAACTGTCAAAATAAATGATGTTGAGGACAGACTAAGTAAAGTAAACAGAACACTGTTAGACAAATACATAGAATTAAATGTAAAACTAACTGAGGTAGTCAATGAATTAGATAATCAAATGTGTAGAGTCAATGATAGAATAGAAGAACGAGTAGAACATTTATACACAGTAATAGATGAAAAAATAGAAAAAGCTTTAACACTTTGTAACACTGACTTTGAGTGTAAAATTAATGACTTTAAATGTCATGTTAATGAAAAACTAAAAATAATCAGTAACAGACTAGATATAGTCCAAATAAACAAAGAAACACCGGTAGTAAGGGCTTACAGTAATAAACCCAATACAAGCAATCCAAGCACAGTCGATAGGCCACCAAATAGAGTTATCGATGACAGAAACAAAACAATACCGAACACTACAACTAACAAAACAATACCTAGTACAAGTGCGGAATTATACTTAGTTGATTTTTACCCAGACTCAAACAAATGCCACCCGATGACATTTATCAAGTTTGCAAAGAAATTTGTAGACTTATCAGAAGATCAGTGGGATTGTAAAATCTTATTTATTATGAAACATTTAAAAGGGGAATCAAGTGTGTGGATCAGAAACAGACTAGACAAGTGGAATAATTTCTTTGAGTTTGAAATTGATTTCAGAAACAAATACTGGGGAATAGACAAACAAAGAGAGTTTGAAAATAAATTAATGGGGGTGGAAACTATGATTTAAATAAAGATGACATTGTTAATTACGTAATGGAGTACTATAATATATCATGCTTTTTAGACCACAAACTAAATATGGATACTTTTCTTAGTTTCATTTCAAGACATCTCCCAATAGGTATCAGTGCATCAGTAGCAACCGCTAATAACATACAAAATGGAGACGACCTAGAAACTTATTTAAAACAATTAAATATTATAAGAAAGACTCATTTTGAATCTAATGACAGGTCACCTAGAAGACAGTATGATTACAGTAATAGACAAACAAATACTAAATTACATAATAATGATAATACAATCAGTAATAATCACAATACTACAAGAGAACATAAAGAAATTTCAGGACACAGGGAAAACAACACTGATAGACGAGGAAATTATCGAGGTAACTTCAGAGGAACATACAGAGGTTCTTAAAGAGGACAAAATAACAGCTATCACAATAGTAGGGAAGACGTGAGAAACGAATGACAATTACAGCAGAACACAAACGCTATTAACACACATAGGGCAATTAATCACTATTCATGTAATATAGGACAGATAAGAGAAAAACCAATATTTTTGAATCATGAATTAGTCGGAGATAGCCAGTTAAGCAGATTTGAGCAACATATACTAAACAAAACACCAGTGTTTGTGTCAGGCAAAAGAAGAATAGGACTTTGTGTTAGTGGACAAAACATTCCTGAATTAAGAAATGAACTTAAACTAAATAAAGACAATCTTAATGACAAACTTATTATCATGATAGGAACTAATGATTTCTTGCAGGGAGTACCAGAAAATATGAAATAAATGAATACAAAATCATGATAGAAGAACTATCTATTTGGAATAAAAATTTTATTTTATTAACGTTATCGCCAATTCCAAAACTAGCAAGACATGATCCCTTTCATTTCCATAAACTAAACGTATTTAATGACTTCATAAACTCTCTAAATAATCACAATAACATTAGAGTGGTAAATATATCCAATGCATTTATGGATCCATAATATAAAAACAGATGTAATATAGATTTGTTTGAAAAAGAAATTTTCTCAAGAGGCATTAAAAAACCTGATTTCATTCATGTCAATAAGAAAGGATTTTCTATAATTCAGCAAATAATAAATGATTTTATTAAACCAATGCAGTCAGACAAAGAAAATAAAGTTAAGGTTAACACTAATGAAATATTTTTACACGAAGATTTAAATAATGAACTAACTAATGAAGACAACTTTCATGAAATGCCAATCAAAGCGTTAACTCACTTTTTGCCAGAAATAAATGTAAAAATAGAATGTAAAGAATATAGATGCATAGTAGATTCAGGTTCGGAGGCTATCATTATCAGTCAAGACATATATGAGGATATAAAGAATAATGTAGATTATAAAATACCACAACTACCAGTAAGTAATTTACAGATTATAGGAGTCACTGGTGTGAGATCAAAGAAAATAAATTATCAAGCACAGATAGATTTTGAAATAAATAATCAAATAATTCCAATGACATGCTTAGTAGTAAAGGAAATCCAGGCAGGAATTATATTAGGATGTGACTGTTTTGTAGAAAAACTAGCTAAAATAGACTTTGAAAAGAGATGCTTAGAGGTTATAGTAGATAACGAAAAGTTAATAATACCATTTGTCCCTAGAAATAAACTAAATATGGTAAATGGATTAAGGGTAATACAGGTAGGACACATTACATGTCATGAAGGTGAACAGGAATTGAATAACATAACTGATGAATTGATGAATATGCTAGATAATAATCAACATGTAAAGCCACACAACCTAACACCAACTAAGGACTTACATAAGGGTTTAAATATAAATAGTGACAAAACAGTAACAAAAATAAATAAAGTCAATATAGATTACCAAGATAACTCAAATCAGAGGAACGGTTTGAATTTAACAAATAATGAAAATAATTTTGAAAAACAAATAGATATGAAATTACAAGAGATAGTTAATGAAATTAACTTTCAAAATAAAGAACAAATAGAAATGCTAAAAAAGGTCTTAATAAAAAATAAACAAGTGTTTTCGGACAATCCCGTTTGTATAAAAAACCAAGTTGCAAAACTGAATGTTAAAAGAAAAAATACCTAAAAATGTCATAATAATAAACACATGGTAGTTGAAAGAATGTAACATTAATGATAATATGAGATTTGTGATTGAGTAAGATGTATAAAAGATTTGAATATAACATTAATGATGATATGATACTTATGTTAGACTAAGATGATGTAAGGAGATTTCTTTTAATACTTTGTTATTATAACTTGTTTATGTTTATATTGATATGACTCAATGATATACATTGTATGTATTCTTTTGTACTAATATAATTCTTAATCATTTTAAGAATTTTGTAAAAGGTGATGAGCCAGTTATCAATAGTAGTACAATTCGGCCCTGATCACACCTAGCCACATTCAAAATTCAAAATTAATAAACACTATTCATCACAAAATTGCATGGAATTTCAGTTTAAGATGTTAGTTAGCCTTGGCATTTGAGCCTAAAGACATAGCTTAAAGTGACCTGTAGCATGGCTAGCCTTATTACTAGAGTCATGTTGCAGACACCAATAGATTAATAAATTAAAAAATACATTGAAAGAGTAAACCAAGATATTGTAAACATTTTATTACAACTTTTGATAGCAATTATTGTAATTGTCATTAATGCAAAGAATAGTGACACAAATCACAAACAAACATGAGTAAAATGTAATTGAAAATATGATTCATTATTGCAATACCGGTAATGAATAACCAGTAATGATTTATGGAAAACTTTGTAAATATAATAATGATAATTGATGTTAAATATGTCAACTTGAAATATGCCAAAGCAGCATCAATAAGTATAGATAAATGAAACTCTACTCACAAGCCATATGTATGTATACATAAATGAGTACAGGGAAGATAAATGATGATTAATCATGAGTATGTTCAAGTGTTTTGTAAATAATTTTTCACCACATTTAATTGTATATTGAATTAAAACCATTGTTATAACTAATAACCAATAAGTAAACCATGTTATATGTACTATTTAATAGAAAAGGTAATCAAAGTGATATGTTCAGGTAAGATGATCTTGCTCTGAAACCAATTGACAATTGCTGTATGGACACTCAGTGACACTAATGATACCGTGTGGACACTCTAGGAAGTGACAGTGTTGTGACTCAAACAAGGTAACCGATGAACAGCTACTTTAATGTGAATCACTACAAGAGAAAGTAAGTGAACAAATTGAACAATATTTTATGGAAACATTATTTTCCAGGAAACTTAAAACTCAATAGTAAGAGTGAACTTTGAACTAATTATTTTATGCATTGTCAAAAAAAGTGTTAGTATGACAAGGTAAGTGGTATATAACAATGATCACTTGACTGTTTTGACTTCATTAATAAGACATAAGAAACTTGATCAAGAATAAATCAAATTTTGAACTTTGATCATTTTTAAATTGGTTGTTACCAGCAATTCATGTTTCCATGTGAAATATTTTTAGTAAAATAATTTTGTATTTCACCATTGATTAATGGAAAACATGTATATACATTCTGTCGAATCATAATCATGAATTACAGAATAACTCAAATAACTTTACAATTGAAAAGTTTTGATGTTGATAAACCAAAGTGTTTACTATTTTATAACACTTGTCAAAATAATTATAAAACTAATAGAAGATAGTAAATAATGTTTTTACTCTTGTGAATATTTTTAAACTGTATTTAGATGAAATTTTATTTGTGTATATTTTGAAATTCTGTTGTTATTATTAAGTCAATTCTACTCCATAGATAATGAAAAAAGGGTATGAATAACATATAAATGTTCAACCACTGATGATGCAAAGTTACAATTGTACTTGTTAACAACTCTCATACATTTTTTATCAGTATTCAATATTTGATTAAGAATAATTAAAATAATAATGTAAATTTCTTGAATTCATTGGAGCATATCTATAACTAACTGCAAGATAATTAATATTAATAACAACTTGCATTAATGACAAAGAATCATTTAAGATGTTGTATACTAATTAAAAACAAATAATTTAAATTGTTCTTCTATAATTGAAAACTAATAATGTAATTGATTACATTTAGTGATTAGTGATTTACATAATTTTTTAGTGTATAAACAAAAAATCATGATTTGTTGATTACATGATTTGTTGAATGAGATCCAGGATTGTATTGTATATTATTAGATAGATTTAGTCCATTCTAGATATAGTCAATATTGTAAAACTAAAACTTATCTGAACAATAACCGACAATTTAGGTGGAACATGTTAAAATTTAGATTTTTTGACTCGCGCTAACCGCACATCGCAAAAAATCGGGGGGGTACTGTAACAGGTCCCCTAATTGACGATTAAATTAATTAAATTTAAATAAAATACAAATTATTTAAATGAGAAAATAGGTACGTTTAATTAAAACAAATTACTATTGTTTCGAATATAATTCAAACAATATTCGGAAATCATTGTAAATTAATAGCCAACAAATATAGAGAATTGGGTAGGCAGATTTATTCCATGGCAGTCTTCCGAGACACATGAGTAAACAAAATTCCAAACATTGCAGCGGAAACAGATAAGACAGACCTGTTCAGTCTTGCGTCGTCTGGGACGAGTCGATCCAAAGGGGAGTCAGTGTATCACAATGTGACGGTCGAGTCCAATGTAAATAAAAGATATTGTTAGTTGACAAAAGGACCACTAGAGGCAGCACTAACTAGAGCAAAAAGCACATGGAGAAACCGGAAGTATTGCCCCAGACCCAAAAGCCCTAGACTGTAACGGACTGGCAAAGGACTCTAGCCTCGCCCATCACTCTTTCACTTCAATCCAGTCTGATGTAGGGCAAACATCTCCTTTGTTACCGCGGGTGTCCGCTTGACTCCAAAACCGATTAATTAGTTTAAATATTGTTTAATTCAATATTTTAAAATACCGGTAAACTATTTAAGAAAGTTATAAAATATCCAAATTAGAACTGTTATTATATCGGTGGTGAACAAATTATATTCAAATAGGCCTAGAAGAAAGCAGCCCACGAGGAGCAACAGACAAAGAAAAAACTAAAGATAAGTTTTAGTTTGTAAATTGATTTAATTATGTTTCTGAAGAGTCAGTAGAAAGTAAATAGATTCATTTTTGTACTTTTGAAATTCATATATAAATTTAAATATAAAAGAATGTAATAAATTAGCTTTTTCAAACTATAGTCTTATTTATTGTAATTTACAGCCTCACCGATTTACCCATAAAAAACGACCCTGAGATATCTAAAATAAATTTAATTTGAGTAATAATTTAACAAATTAACAAAAAATTTAATCTAATGTAACTCATCAGAGTAGAGAGAGGTTACAGATCTCTACGAAGTATTTTGAAGCACATGAACTGACATAAATAGAAATGTATGACTTTCAAAAATTATAAAATTGAGTCTTGAAAGAAAGTACTGCTTTTCTAAACACATAGATAGCTCAGAGCTATATAAATAACTACTAATACGTCACGTGGAAATACACTGTTGAGTGTTGAGCAAGGCAGGCTACTGCACTACATAAGCCTATTACACATAGATAGCTCAGAGCTATATACGAGTAAATAACTACTAATACGTCACGTGGAAATACGATGTTGAGCAAGGCATGCTACTGCACTACATAAGCCTATTACACATAGATAGCTAAGAGCTATATAAATAACTACTAATACGTCACGTGGAAATACACTGTTGAGCAAGGCAGGCTACTGCACTACATAAGCCTATTACACATAGATAGCTCAGAGCTATATAAATAACTACTAATACGTCACGTGGAAATACACTGTTGAGTGTTGAGCAAGGCAGGCTACTGCACTACATAAGCCTATTACACATAGATAGCTCAGAGCTATATAAATAACTACTAATACGTCACGTGGAAATACACTGTTGAGTGTTGAGCAAGGCAGGCTACTGCACTACATAAGCCTATTACACATAGATAGCTCAGAGCTATATAAATAACTACTAATACGTCACGTGGAAATACACTGGTTGAGCAAGGCAGGCTACTGCACTAAATAAGCCCCTTACACATAGATAGCTCAGAGCTATATAAATAACTACTAATACGTCACGTGGAAATACACTGTTGAGTGTTGAGCAAGGCAGGCTACTGCACTACATAAGCCTATTACACATAGATAGCTCAGAGCTATATAAATAACTACTAATACGTCACGTGGAAATACACTGTTGAGCAAGGCAGGCTACTGCACTACATAAGCCTATTACACATAGATAGCTCAGAGCTATATAAATAACTACTAATACGTCACGTGGAAATACACTGTTGAGCAAGGCAGGCTACTGCACTACATAAGCCTATTACACATAGATAGCTCAGAGCTATATAAATAACTACTAATACGTCACGTGGAAATACACTGTTGAGCAAGGCATGCTACTGCACTACATAAGCCTATTACACATAGATAGCTCAGAGCTATATAAATAACTACTAATACGTCACGTGGAAATACACTGTTGAGCAAGGCAGGCTACTGCACTACATAAGCCTATTACACATAGATAGCTCAGAGCTATATAAATAACTACTAATACGTCACGTGGAAATACACTGTTGAGCAAGGCAGGCTACTGCACTACATAAGCCTATTACACATAGATAGCTCAGAGCTATATAAATAACTACTAATACGTCACGTGGAAATACACTGTTGAGCAAGGCATGCTACTGCACTACATAAGCCTATTACACATAGATAGCTCAGAGCTATATAAATAACTACCGGTACTAATACGTCACGTGGAAATACACTGTTGAGCAAGGCAGGCTACTGCACTACATAAGCCTATTACACATAGATAGCTCAGAGCTATATAAATAACTACTAATACGTCACGTGGAAATACACTGTTGAGCAAGGCATGCTACTGCACTACATAAGCGTATTACACATAGATAGCTCAGAGCTATATAAATAACTACTAATACGTCACGTGGAAATACACTGTTGAGCAAGGCAGGCTACTGCACTACATAAGCCTATTACACATAGATAGCTCAGAGCTATATAAATAACTACTAATACGTCACGTGGAAATACACGGTTGAGCAAGGCAGGCTACTGCACTACATAAGCCTATTACACATAGATAGCTCAGAGCTATATAAATAACTACTAATACGTCACGTGGAAATACACGGTTGAGCAAGGCAGGCTACTGCACTACATAAGCCTATTACACATAGATAGCTCAGAGCTATATAAATAACTACTAATACGTCACGTGGAAATACACGGTTGAGCAAGGCAGGCTACTGCACTACATAAGCCTATTACACATAGATAGCTCAGAGCTATATAAATAACTACTAATACGTCACGTGGAAATACACTGTTGAGTGTTGAGCAAGGCAGGCTACTGCACTACATAAGCCTATTACACATAGATAGCTCAGAGCTATATAAATAACTACTAATACGTCACGTGGAAATACACTGTTGAGCAAGGCAGGCTACTGCACTACATAAGCCTATTACACATAGATAGCTCAGAGCTATATAAATAACTACTAATACGTCACGTGGAAATACACGGTTGAGCACGACAGGCTACTGCACTACATAAGCCTATTACACATAGATAGCTCAGAGCTATATAAATAACTACTAATACGTCACGTGGAAATACACGGTTGAGCACGACAGGCTACTGCACTACATAAGCCTATTACACATAGATAGCTCAGAGCTATATAAATAACTACTAATACGTCACGTGGAAATACACTGTTGAGTGTTGAGCAAGGCAGGCTACTGCACTACATAAGCCTATTACACATAGATAGCTGAGAGCTATATAAATAACTACTAATACGTCACGTGGATATACACTGTTGAGCAAGGCAGGCTACTGCACTACATAAGTCTATTACACACAGATAGCTCAGAGCTATATAAATAAATACTAATACGTCACGTGGAAATACACTGTTGAGTGTTGAGCAAGGCATGCTACTGCACTACATAAGCCAATTACACATAGATAGCTGAGAGCTATATAAATAACTACTAATACGTCACGTGGATATACACTGTTGAGCAAGGCAGGCTACTGCACTACATAAGTCTATTACACACAGATAGCTCAGAGCTATATAAATAACTACTAATACGTCACGTGGATATACACTGTTGAGTGTTGAGCAAGGCAGGCTACTGCACTACATAAGTCTATTACACACAGATAGCTCAGAGCTATATAAATAACTACTAATACGTCACGTGGATATACACTGTTGAGCAAGGCAGGCTACTGCACTACATAAGTCTATTACACACAGATAGCTGAGAGCTATATAAATAACTACTAATACGTCACGTGGATATACACTGTTGAGCAAGGCAGGCTACTGCACTACATAAGTCTATTACACACAGATAGCTCAGAGCTATATAAATAACTACTAATACGTCACGTGGATATACACTGTTGAGCAAGGCAGGCTACTGCACTACATAAGTCTATTACACACAGATAGCTCAGAGCTATATAAATAACTACTAATACGTCACGTGGATATACACTGTTGAGCAAGGCAGGCTACTGCACTACATAAGCCAATTACACATAGATAGCTGAGAGCTATATAAATAACTACTAATACGTCACGTGGATATACACTGTTGAGCAAGGCAGGCTACTGCACTACATAAGCCAATTACACATAGATAGCTGAGAGCTATATAAATAACTACTAATACGTCACGTGGATATACACTGTTGAGCAAGGCAGGCTACTGCACTACATAAGCCAATTACACATAGATAGCTGAGAGCTATATAAATAACTACTAATACGTCACGTGGATATACACTGTTGAGCAAGGCAGGCTACTGCACTACATAAGCCAATTACACATAGATAGCTGAGAGCTATATAAATAACTACTAATACGTCACGTGGATATACACTGTTGAGCAAGGCAGGCTACTGCACTACATAAGTCTATTACACACAGATAGCTCAGAGCTATATAAATAACTACTAATACGTCACGTGGATATACACTGTTGAGCAAGGCAGGCTACTGCACTACATAAGTCTATTACACACAGATAGCTCAGAGCTATATAAATAACTACTAATACGTCACGTGGATATACACTGTTGAGCAAGGCAGGCTACTGCACTACATAAGTCTATTACACATAGATAGCTCAGAGCTATATAAATAACTACTAATACGTCACGTGGAAATACACTGTTGAGCAAGGCAGGCTACTGCACTACATAAGTCTATTACACATAGATAGCTCAGAGCTATATAAATAACTACTAATACGTCACGTGGATATACACTGTTGAGCAAGGCAGGCTACTGCACTACATAAGTCTATTACACACAGATAGCTCAGAGCTATATAAATAACTACTAATACGTCACGTGGAAATACACTGTTGAGTGTTGAGCAAGGCAGGCTACTGCACTACATAAGCCTATTACACATAGATAGCTCAGAGCTATATAAATAACTACTAATACGTCACGTGGATATACACTGTTGAGCAAGGCAGGCTACTGCACTACATAAGTCTATTACACACAGATAGCTCAGAGCTATATAAATAACTACTAATACGTCACGTGGAAATACACTGTTGAGTGTTGAGCAAGGCAGGCTACTGCACTACATAAGACTATTACACATAGATAGCTCAGAGCTATATAAATAACTACTAATATGTCACGTGGAAATACACTGTTGAGTGTTGAGCAAGGCAGGCTACTGCACTACATAAGACTATTACACATAGATAGCTCAGAGCTATATACGAGTAAATAACTACTAATACGTCACGTGGAATTACGATGTTGAGCAAGGCAGGCTACTGCACTACATAAGCCTATTACACATAGATAGCTCAGAGCTATATAAATAACTACTAATACGTCACGTGGAAATACACTGTTGAGCAAGGCAGGCTACTGCACTACATAAGTCTATTACACATAGATAGCTCAGAGCTATATAAATAACTACTAATACGTCACGTGGAAATACACTGTTGAGTGTTGAGCAAGGCAGGCTACTGCACTACATAAGCCTATTACACATAGATAGCTCAGAGCTATATAAATAACTACTAATACGTCACGTGGAAATACACTGTTGAGTGTTGAACAAGGCAGACTACTGCACTACATAAGCCAATTACACATAGATAGCTCAGAGCTATATAAATAACTACTAATACGTCACGTGGATATACACTGTTGAGCAAGGCATGCTACTGCACTACATAAGCCTATTACACATAGATAGCTCAGAGCTATATAAATAACTACTAATACGTCACGTGGAAATACACTGTTGAGTGTTGAGCAAGGCAGGCTACTGCACTACAAAAGCCTATTACTTGTTGCGGTGGAACTAAAATAGTTTGACATAATTCATTCTCAAATTAATCTGGCCATGTATTTGTGCTTTGAATCAGATAAGTTTTCTTGGAATAAATTTGTTACGAAAATAAATAAATAATCGACTACATTAATTCGATTTAAACTGACCCTGGCCCGGTGCAACTGGACAACCCCCGATGTGTCATTTGCGGCCCACTGAAGATTAAACAGCTACCACATGCTCATACCGTACATGCAAGATACAACACTCGTTTTCTATCGCTTTCTTACGTTACTGTATAAGCAAACAATTCCCTATTAAAGATAGGTTCGATCTAATACAAATACTGTAATGTAGGTACATCGCTCGTGATAATTTATTTTATAGAATACATAATTTTAATATGCTATATTATAATGTTTAATAAATTTATTTTTCACTGTCTCGGTTCTATTAATTCACATGAAGATCTTAAAATTTAAACCAATGAACGTTAAGCGTTCAATTTTATGTAGTTGTCTTCATTATTTTTAAAAATTCTTACATCTCTGAGGTGGTCCGAAAATGCACAGGCCAAAGCGGCATATTTATATCATGGGTTTAACCCAATGGTAGTTTTCCATAATGAAATACTAAAAAATACTCACTTTGTTTTGGTCTCTTTAAAATACTCGTTAAGATACCAATGGAAGATGCCTGGGCAGGATTCCTTAACTTATTTCAACAATGCATCCCAACTAGAATATAGCATTGTTGCCAATATATTTTTAGCTAAACCGCTGAAATGTAATGTTGAATTTCTTGTTTGTGTTACAATATTAGCATTACTGAGTACAAGTTTATCTACAGCAAAGCACGGTGAACGGCTCTTAATACAAATAACTATAAAATACCAACCACTCATTAACTCAATGCTTCAATTACTGTCATCTCTCCATCTTCCTAAGGGACTTTAGGCTATTGTTACAAGTAGTCCCCGTCATTACAAAACGGATACTACTTTGCTACGTTTGTTTATATTTGAACATCCAGTAACTCATAACGATGTTGGGTAAGTTTGTTTATATTTGAACATCCAGTAACTCATAACCGATATTGGGTAAGTTTGTTTATATTTGAACATCCAGTAACTCATAATGATATTTGGTAAATTTGTTTATATTTGAACATCCAGTAACTCATAACCGATATTGGGTAAGTTTGTTTATATTTGAACATCCAGTAACTCATAATGATATTTGGTAAATTTGTTTATATTTGAACATCCAGTAACTCATAACCGATATTGGGTAAGTTTGTTTATATTTGAACATCCAGTAACTCATAACCGATATTGGGTAAGTTTGTTTATATTTGAACATCCAGTAACTCATAACCGATATTGGGTAAGTTTGTTTATATTTGAACATCCAGTAACTCATAATGATATTTGGTAAGTTTGTTTATATTTGAACATCCAGTAACTCATAACCGATATTGGGTAAGTTTGTTTATATTTGAACATCCAGTAACTCATAATGATATTTGGTAAATTTGTTTATATTTGAACATCCAGTAACTCATAACCGATATTGGGTAAGTTTGTTTATATTTGAACATCCAGTAACTCATAATGATATTTGGTAAATTTGTTTATATTTGAACATCCAGTAACTCATAACCGATATTGGGTAAGTTTGTTTATATTTGAACATCCAGTAACTCATAACCGATATTGGGTAAGTTTGTTTATATTTGAACATCCAGTAACTCATAACCGATATTGGGTAAGTTTGTTTATATTTGAACATCCAGTAACTCATAACCGATATTGGGTAAGTTTGTTTATATTTGAACATCCAGTAACCCATAACCGATATTGGGTAAGTTTGTTTATATTTGAACATCCAGTAACTCATAACCGATATTGGGTAAGTTTGTTTATATTTGAACATCCAGTAACTCATAACCGATATTGGGTAAGTTTCGAGCCATTTAAGATAAACGTTATTATCTTATTTCTGCTCTATATTCTTGATGGAATTTGTAAGGTTGTAAATTTAAAGTCATTTTTTAATACAATTCCACAAATTTAATTTTCATTAAGAGCGCTTTCACCGGTTAAGGCATCTTCAGTTGTCTGTCACAAATGAAAATTAAATTTGTGAATTTTATTAAAAAATTACTTTAAAATTACAATTATTGTCTTGGTAAATATTAAAAAACAAATTTATTTAATGTCCATTTGTTAACGTTATAGAGATTTCATTCCATCACATTAAGCTATTTGTTTAGTTAAATACATTAATTTGACATTTACTACTTTCAATTTAGAGATAGTTAACACGATATCTCGGAAAAATTAAGGCTGGGCCGCAAGTGGTATCCGTTCGTCTTCCTCCTTATCTCAAAGTCATAAATTAACCAATAATTAGGGGGTCAGTTCAAATCGTGCCGCAAATGTCAGAAAAATTCGGTATGCCGTAAGTGGGCAGGCCGCAAATATGCGCACACAAGTTGAATGGGTCTAGTAATTACCTGATAAGAGTACATTCGTTTTCATACTAATTTGTTGCTTAGTTACATTTAATGAGTTTCATTTAGAAAATATAACTATTGCAATTCATGCCTTTTACAATACATTACTGTTCCTTTCCATTATACATTTTAAAATAATGTTAAAAATGTGCCAATTTTTATAAATATAGTTATTTGCACCACGGCCACCAACAAAAATTTAGTTATGATTTAGATTTAATATTAGTTTATGAAGTTAGTATATTTTGAACCAAAATGTATGTATGAATGTAATGTATATGGACCCTATCGATAAGTCTTGTTGACTTGATGGGGCCAGATGTTGTAATACCTTTTGTCAATTATAAATGAATAAATATTTGAGTTACTGTATTTCAAAATTGACCATTTCAAGGAGCAGTCACCATTGATTACTAACAAAGACTACTAAAATTCTTTACACTCATCACAATCATTTGCCATTCATGTGCCCATATTTTGAAGAAATAATATAAATAAATTTAATGAATGACTATAATTTTCTTTTAATAATAAAAACTGCTGAAATACATTAATGTTTGAATTAGAAATATTCACATTAAAACATTAAAGTACTGTATGAACAAAAATTATTAAATTAAAATAATAGTCAATGCTAACCATTCCAATCCATGATTATTTGGATTGGAAATTTTTTTATAACATTTTTAAAACTAACATTGATACTGCCGAACGATTTTACAATACCACCCAAGTTAAATCTCTGCACTTCTGGACTTCTCTCTGTTTGCTACTCAAAACTTAATGACACCCCTAATTAAAAAATGAACTCTGTAGTCTAAAACATTTTGAGTTTTCTGGTGAATTATTATGCCTACTCTACCCACATTGTTAGCACTCTACAGCAAGGTAGGTATTGCGTTAACATGTGTTATTCCACAACACACGTCTCTGGACCCTCTTCTACGACGTTCCAGCTGCTTTACACGACGATTGAATCTTATGGTGCGGAATCGGGTCAAATTTGTATAACAAGTCTTTCTTTCACGTAATGAACTCGTTTTTGTCCTAAATCTCTAATTTGGCTGGCCCAAAAAGTCGGGAATGTGGATGTAACGCTTCAACGTAATAGCAATTGAAAAATGGTAGTAGATGGGAGGGGCTGCGCGGCAGCAACCAACGGGATAGTCCGGTTGGAGCTGAGCTGACCTTCCGTGGTGTAGAAGTGCGCACACGCGCACGCTCCGACACACACTTACGCTACTCAGGAATTTCTGGTTTCAGATGACTTGAAAGTTACCCATCAGCAAAGCTTTAAGTGTGCAACCAAATATGTCAGAGTTGGGGGTACCTCAGAGTTCACTGCTAGGCCCTATGCTTTATACCACCGGCAGATCCTCAGTTGTGGCTCCATGTGTGGTCCTTTCTCTCGCTATACTGTATCCTTTTCGCGTGCCGGCTGTTTGTGTCAACTAATTTGAGTATTTGGAAGCCGCTATCTCATTGTTCTTTCGCACACGTAGACCATTCAGAATTATTCTTACACGCAAACCTTTTTGGATTCACAAATTTTCTGATGCTGTAGTCCAAACAAAGACAAATAATTATTTGCCTTTATTAGTAATATTTGGGAATTTCTGTTAGTTTCTTTTTATTTTCAACCTTAATAAAATATCAAATTATCGTTACATTAGTTAATTGAAAATATGTAAAAAGGGAAGGAGATAAAACAATCAACAAATTAAATACCTACGTTGAAAAATAATAGTTTTAATATAAATCTACTTGTTAGTCAGAAATCCCAAAATATGATAGAACCTTATAGAGAGTTTTATTAATCGCTTCCAGTCATATTGATTGCGCCTTCATTTATCTGATAGTGTACAGAGTGTTTAGATCTCCCACATGTTTCAAAACTTTCTAAAAATATTTAAAAAATCATACCTGACTAAACTCGGTAGGAAGTTTTCTGTTTGTAACATTAATAAAATATCAAAAAGGTTAGCATAAAAACTGACTAGACGTTTATAAATAAGTCCGCAATTGAAACTAAATATAATATTTTGATAAGGATTTTTATGTTATATTTAAAAGAATGTTCCTCTATTGTAACAAATAGAAAACACCCAAATAAAAAATTCAATTTTTAAAGTTCCCAATAAATATATTTTATTCGAAAGAAGAAAATATTCAAGTGAGTTATATATGGGTTAGTTGATTAATAATAATGAAGTATAGGAACTAAGGGAGATAAAAGCAGAAATGAATCTGTCGAGAAAAATGTATAATCGGCTTAGAATAAATATTTCTGTAAGAGAGGAAATAGCTGATGTAATGCAATGAAAATGACAATAAATCTAATAATTAGTAGGGTTGGAAACAATCAGAGCCTTGGAATGGTATTTAAATCAATAATAAACATAAATACTTATTCTTGTCAAAATAATTTACTTTATCTTATTAACAATCACATCAAAAATTCAGTAGACAATTATATACTTCCAAAATAAAAAAAATAAATAAAAAAAATAAAACAGAACTTACCCCAGTAATTTTAAATATAAATTACCGTGGGACTTTGCTTGCTTTCATGCATACTTGTTGATTGCAAAGATATGGATGAAATGATAATGTTATCTAACAATAAATATGATGAGATATGATGACAGTTAATGAACAGATGGAAAATAATCTAATAAATCCCTTTGGTTCATTTAATAAATTATTATTCGATGAATTTAATTTTTCCACAAATAATTAAAATTTTAAAAGTCGAACTTTTTTAATAAAAAAAGATTATATAATTATGTCAATTATCTACCATTATTACTATTACTAGTTTTAAAATAAATGACATTTAATATTAAGGAGATTGATAAGCGTCTTGAAAATTATGATACTATAGAATGGTGGTGTGTGACAACGGTTGTAGTCGTAAGAAACCAACGAACACGTACGACCGATAGAAGGAACAAGTCTATATATCCAGCATGATACTATACAATGGTGGTGTGTGACAACAGTTGTAGTCAGTAGAAACCAACGAACACGTACGACCGATAGAGGGGACAAGTCTATATATCCAGCATGATACTATATAATGGTGGTGTGTGACAACAGTTGTAGTCAGTAGAAACCAACGAACACGTACGACCGATAGTGGGGACAAGTCTATATATCCAGCATGATACTATACAATGGTGGTGTGTGACAACAGTTGTAGTCAGTAGAAACCAACGAACACGTACGACAGATAGAAGGGACAAGCTATATATCCAGCATGATACTATATAATGGTGGTGTGTGACAACAGTTGTAGTCAGTAGAAACCAACGAACACGTACGACCGATAGAGGGGACAAGTCTATATATCCAGCATGATACTATACAATGGTGGTGTGTGACAACAGTTGTAGTCAGTAGAAACCAACGAACACGTACGACAGATAGAAGGGACAAGTCTATATATCCAGCATGATACTATATAATGGTGGTGTGTGACAACAGTTGTAGTCAGTAGAAACCAACGAACACGTACGACCGATAGAGGGGACCAGTCCATATATCCAGCATGATACTATACAATGGTGGTGTGTGACAACGGTTGTAGTAAGTAGAAACCAACGAACACGTACGACCGATAGAAGGGACAAGTCTATATATCCAGCATGATACTATACAATGGTGGTGTGTGACAACGGTTGTAGTAAGTAGAAACCAACGAACACGTACGACCGATAGAAGGGACAAGTCTATATATCCAGCATGATACTATACAATGGTGGTGTGTGACAACAGTTGTAGTCAGTAGAAACCAACGAACACGTACGACCGATAGAGGGGACAAGTCCATATATCCAGCATGATACTATACAATGGTGGTGTGTGACAACGGTTGTAGTAAGTAGAAACCAACGAACACGTACGACCGATAGAAGGGACAAGTCTATATATCCAGCATGATACTATACAATGGTGGTGTGTGACAACGGTTGTAGTCAGTAGAAACCAACGAACACGTACGACCGATAGAAGGGACAAGTCTATATATCCAGCATGATACTATACAATGGTGATAATACAAAGCACTGGTTCACAAACTAACCTCTTATAGGAATATTAATGGATTTAAGTAAAGCCTTTGACAATGTAACACACAAAGCACTGGTCCACAAACGAAACAATTATAGGAATCTTAATGCATTTAAGTAAGGCCTTAGACAGTGTCACACACAAAGCACTGGTTGACAAACTAACCTATTATAGGAATATTAATGGATTTAAGTAAAGCCTTTGACAGTGTCACACACAAAGCACTGGTCCACAAACGAAATAATTATAGGAATCTTAATGCATTTAAGTAAGTCCTTTGACAGTGTCACACACAAAGCACTGGTTGACAAACTAACCTATTATAGGAATATTAATGGATTTAAGCAAAGCCTTTGACAGTGTCACACACAAAGCACTGGTCCACAAACTAAACAATTATAGGAATATTAATGCATTTAAGTAAAGTCTTTGACAGTGTCACACACAAAGAACTGGTTCACAAACTAACCTATTATAGGAATATTAATGGATTTAAGTAAAGCCTTTGACAGTGTCGCACACAAAGCACTGGTTCACAAACTAACCTATTACAGGAATCTTAATACATTTAAGTAAGGCATTTTACAGTGTCTCACACAAAGCACTGATCCACCAACTAACCGAGCAACAAATCAAATATTTAATATTATCAAGGTAAAAAAGTTATTTAGCCAACAGATAACGGTACACTGAACTAACAATTGAAGAGCTCAGGCAAAGAACGCATTAAGTCACTTTTTTTCTTAAAACGAGTGAATGCTGCATTCTGTTGGTAAAATGGGTGTACTATTCGGCCAACTTAACAGAGTATTAATACAGCTGACCCTTTTTTTATTATTGAATTTAAAATGTTTTGCCTATCGAGAAAAAAATGACTTTAGTCTGAGATTACAAGGATAGAAGAACGTGTTAAGTCCCTTTTTACTCCCCTTTAATATGGACTCAATCAACTAGTTGTTGATTTACCGGAAAGTAGTCTGATGATTCGCACAGTTTAAAGGAAAGAACGGGCTAACAACATACTTACACCCCTCAAGAGGGACTGTTCCATCATTTTCCCGCCATTTTGACCATGCTAGCGAGTTTGAGTTGGCATTTACTAGGAAAGAACGTGTTAAGTCAGTGCAGTACATATTGACATTTTATTCGCGTGGTCAATACAAGTTAATATATTTCTTCTGTTATTCTTTATGTTATTTGGTTTATTGTACGTGTTAGTGTTGTTTGTGTCCATTTTATTATTTGTGTCAGTCTTATCCAATCTTTGGTTTTAAGTTTGTAGTAGAAATGTTTGTAAATAGTGAGGATGAAACTTAAAAAACATCAACATCGCAATTATCAAGAAAGAGAAAACGTCATGGCAGGATGACAGATGCGTCAAGGCAGCTAAGGGCTCAGAGTAACATTATAGCAGAAGACTTTAAGTGTAAACTACGAATGTTTCAAAAATATAGACGAGAAAAAAAGATTAACTCTCATTCAATCGTTCAATTTACTTGGAAATTGGAATGACAAATCTTCATTCTTAACAAGTCTGATTTCTATTTGTCTGATACCTAAAGAAGACTTAACAAGAATAATGCGAATACTTAAGATTTTTCTTTTTGATACATTGTTATAGTTAAGAGAAACGAGTCAATGATTCAAATTCCAGTCTGTGCTAAGGCTTTTATGGCTTTACATAGGATCACAAGACGTCGTTTAGCTTCAATACAAGCAAGTTTAAAACTAACTGGACATCGCCAAAAGACCAAAGAGAGATTCACAAAAATTGTCTTTTGAAGCACATTTAGGAGAAAAAAGAAGCAGTAAATTTGCATATAAACTCTAGCCAGTCGTTCTAGCCACTACAGCAAAGAAAAAAACAGATAAAATGTATCTGTCTGAAGATCTTAACATAACCAAAATTTATGAGATGTATTTAGAGAAAAATCCCCATCTACCAGTTTCTAGGGAGTCCTACAGAGAAATCTAACAAATACTACAACATCTCATTCGGTTGTCCAAGGACGGACACCTGCTCAGTCTGTGATAAATTTAAAGCCGAAATATCAATTTAAAAAAATGAACTCGAAAGTACGTCTGTTGATAAGAAGTCAGTCAGTCAGAACAAAAATAAAAAAATAACCACAGAAAACGAGGTTCATAAACTACGAGCTGTAACATTTTACACAAGAAAAGGGGATGCTAGGAAGCAGAGTAAAAGATCAGAAGTAAAGGAGAGAATATATGTATGGACTTTAAAAAGAACTTTCCTCTATCTAATATCACCACGAACTATGTGTAATATAAGAGACAGATATCCTTTTATACTTTTAACATCTATCAGCTTTCAAACAGTCATGGAATAGTATATGCTTACAAAGAAGTAGACGCTAAAAAAGGAGTAAATGAGGTTATTTTTTTTTTTTCAGTCATTACTTTACACAAGAAATTAGTGAAAATGTAAAATAAGTTGAAGTGTTCAGTGATTCATGCACATATTCTGGCCAGAACAAGAACTACGCAGTGAACAGCAGTGACGAGACGTTTCCAACGAGAGGCCACAGCTACTTACTATCCGTAACAAAACTTTGGAGACTCGAGTTTGGATGACTATAACAACGAAACTAATAAAGCTATGGTGATGGGACTTGTACCAAAATTTTCACAATTTCATTGTGCGTTTATTGATGAAAACCAAAAATTTTTCATGCAACATTTGCATATTTTTAATGCGTGCCGAACAAAAAAAATACACGATTTTACACGCCTTTCAACCAAATCTCGACTTTAAAAAATCGCTGAATAAAAACCCGTGCATGAATCGTTTTGAAACTTTAATACGTGATTGGTTATAGTGTTGATATTGTAATACTAAAATATAAAAATTGTTCGTCAATTAGAAAAAAGGTTGTTGTAGATTTTGTACAACAACTTTTTCTCAGCAATGACTGATCGGAATAAGTTCAACTATACACTGTTATACAAAGCTAATTTTAAATATTCAACTACAAATTGTGATAATCGTTTATAGTCCATCATGTATTTTGTAGCGATTTTTATTTGATAGCGTAGCGATGTGCACTCAGCCTTCTTAGTGATTCAGTTCTTAGTAGAATGTGATAAGAACACGTGGAAGTCCCTATTGAATGGATAACTGTCTTCGACAATGCAAGAAAAACACCCTTTCCGTTTAAAGTTATTCCTATAGAACAAAAGCTTGTGCGAGACTGGGCAGATTTTCTTCTGAAAGATTGTGGATGATATTTGAATAAAGCTCCATTTAAAACAAGGCTATTGAAAGTGGTCAAAGTATCTAAAACTGATACAAATATTCTTCATCGATCAAATTACAATGGGGCGTGGACATCTTCCAAAGCAGTAAATCGAGAAGAAATAGCTTTACCTGATCACATAGGCACAAGAGAGATAATCTATCCAACTCGAGCATCTGAAGGTAACAACATAAACTTGTTTTAATTTAATCACTACAATCATGTTAACATTACTTGTAGTGTTAATTAATTGGAGTAAAAATAACTGATTTCAATTTAGTCTACGACAGAACCCACCTCGAGCTTATGAAGGCAGTGACAAATTAGTTTTTTATCTAATTAAAACAGACATTTAACATTACTGATAGTGTTAATTAATTAAGTTAAAATAACTATTTAATTTTAATTTGGTCTGCAAAATAACTGTCTTTTCCAGAACTATTGCCGATCTCAAAAGCCAAATTCGATGACCTGCAAGTACTTAAGGAATTTTGCCGGGCCGATACACGGGCTTTCTTGGGAGGATTGCCTTATAAATAAACGAATTCATTGTATATTATAAAAACTATTGTCTTAAGTGAATAAAGAGTTTTTTTTTTATTGTTTTAATACAGCCTATTATTATAAAATCTTAAACATTAGCTATTTGGTATCTTAGACTTGACTCGTTGTTTTCTTGTAAGAAGTGATTAAACTCTTTATTTTCCAGGAAAACGTGTACCATGTTTAAAATATTAATAAAAATCCAAAATTAAAAAATATATTGTTTTTTGTTTACAACATTATTTAAAAAAACAGTATTGTCATGTTTGCTCCAAATATCAACTTTATAAGTAACTTTTTATATATTAAAGATTTAAACTTGAAAAATGTCCTCCTGAAAAAAATTAAAAAAGTGACTTAACACGTTGTTTGCCTGAGCTCTTCACTGTAAACGATAGTCAGATATTATGTAACAAATATCAATTAAAATTAATAAAAGACTGTGATCCACAAGGATCACGTTTAGGTCCATTTTTGTTTTTATGTTACCTTAATAGGTAGAAACAAATTATTTTTGGAAACGTAACAAATAAAATATGTGTTTTTGCAAATAAATGACGCAAAATTCAAAATATGTGTTAATTCAGTAAATGTATAGGAACCTACTGAATTTATATTCAGACATTTTTACTGATTATAGAAACCTACTTTTGTTTCCCTATGAAGGAAAGATAACTTACTAATTTGCGTTTTAAGTTCAGTCACAGAGAAGGAAGAAACAGAGGTCGCGCCAATAATGCATTAAGTGTGTGTCGAATAAGGAACTTGATTTTTCAAGTAGTCAGTTATCTAGTTCGCCGTGGAAGGTAGCGGCAGCACCCCGTCCCTCCTTCTCCTGTACCTTGCAAACCCCTTTCTTCATTCTCTATCTCTGTCTCTCCTATTTCACACTTATTTTAAACATCGACAGCAGATTCTGGTAAGGTGACGAGACGTCAGTCCCTCTAAAGTTACTTCTGTCACCTCTAGAGTAACGTACGTTTTGATATACCAGCACTGTATTGTGACATTCCGAGTGGTCTCTATCCTGGGAACCGGTGATGCGGAAGTAATGGATGGGTCGCTGGCCACCTGCCCTGCTTGTTTACAACCTTTGGGGCACAATGGCTTACGCATGAACGCCCTTTACCTCTTCAATAGACTTCTAGAATCTTCTGGGTTGACGAGCCAGCTCTGTCATGGAACTTCGGACGCAGGGGAATTCAAGAAGCTTCTAGATGGAGACCTGCAGGTGATATATACGGCCCGGATACCAGCGCTAGTGAGTCAGTCAGTCAGTCAGTCAGTCAGTCAGTGAGTCTAGAGCCTACAGCCCGGGTGTTTGCAGTAACAGTGCGAGTGAAGTGTCCGAGTATAGTGAAGTGGTCTACGGAGAAGTTACCGGTGAGTGGTTCGTTGTGGGGATCAACGAAGGAGCAATGCGGTACTTGTGGACGACTTCTGAAGGGACACTGAAGGAACTGTGAGTGAACTGTTAGCTTTGGACTGTAGGTAGTAGGGAATCTAGTAAAGTCAATTAGTAGTCAGTAATTGTAGGGAATCTAGTAGAGTCACTTTATAGTTAGTAATTGTAAATAATAGTAGAGAATCTAGGAAAGCCACTTTATAGAGCTAGGAATTGTGATTAAAGAAGGGAATTTAGTAAAGTCACTTTGCAATTAGTAGTTGTAATTATTGATGCCATCGAAGATTGTAATTATAGATTAGTTTAACTGTAACAGTAGGCCTAATAGTAAATTGTACTTTTCACAATAGTTTAAGTTAAGCAATTAATCCATTTAATTGTAATAAGTTAATTTTATAGATTTAATAAATTTAGTAATTGTTTAGTATATCGTGTTGCTTATTTGTAAAACCCACATAGTGATTAATTATTTATAAATTAGGACGTAAAAACGTCACAGTATACTGGCATAAACGCTACTGAGGAGTTCGCTGCGGCCATAAGAAAACAACCTCTGTTTCTTCTTTCTCTGTGGTTTATAGTTTACAGCATAAACTTGGAACTAATCTACACACTGTAAACCTAATCAATTACGGTCAAATATTTGTCATTACGTATTTCATAAACACAAAGCAACCTCACTTCACTTACAACTTATTTAAATGAATAACATCTGTTACAAAATAAATTCATAATTATTGAATTTATGGAAAATGCTGCATCTTCTTTATCAATTCATGCATTCTTGATAGCAAATTAAAAATATATACTGTATTGCAAAATAAATAACGTTTGTTGTGAACATTACTCTTTTTTACAGAAATTTAAAGAATTTTTTAACGACAATTTTTTATGAAATGAAAATAAAAATTAATTAATTTTTATGAAAATTAACTGGTTACCAATATATACTGAAAATTGCATTCATAAATTATGTGATAGGTTACTAAAAACATTTTTATGGGCTATTCACTCTTCTATCCCACTGGTAAGAATATCATACAATAAACACAAAAGAATGACTAACAAGTGGTATAATTCAGATTTGAGAAAAATTAAAAATAAATGTAAAATCATGTATATAAGAAGAATGATAATTTATTTCCAAAAGACTCTTACAATGTACTGTATCTATTAAAAACTATAAGAAGGCTTTTACCAAAGTGAAAATTTACTATAATGTCAATACTATTAAATTAAGTGATAACAAATGTAAAATTATATGGAAATTTGTAAGTAATATATCAGGAATAGATATAGACACAATAGTGATACCTCGAACTTATCTATTTAATGGTTTTAATGAACAGTTTACAACAATCGTTGAGAAAATAATAAACGACATTTCTGATGATATAAGGAATAATGATAGTATACATAAAAAAATGTAAAAAAACCCAATAGTAATTTTAATGACTTGAAGAAGTACTTCATTAATAGTCGAAGAAGTACTTGAATGTCTGAAATAATTTAAGTCAAGTTCTTGTTTGGATATGTTTGGAATAAATACGATGATAATTAAATTAGCCTTAATTGAACTATGAGAGGGAATTTTACTTTTTAATAATTTTATTGATCAGAATATTTTCCCTGATTCATTCAGAACAATTAAGTAATACCAAAACATAAAGGTTCTAAATTTGAATACATCAATTACAGACCAATTTCTATTGTGCCAGATCTTTCCAAAGTTGAAGTATTAATATGTAGACAAATTACAGATTATTTTGAAAATCGACAAATTTTGTCTTGCACAGGATTTGGATTTTGAAAAGATCGCTCTACGATGCAGTTTAAGCTCTAGTAAAAGAAACAATTTATAAAATTGAAAATAGAAAACTAATTTGACTCAGGTCTTTTGATATGACTAAAGCTTTTGACACAATCTCATTTAATATTTTATTCTCTAAATTAAGATATTGTGGATAAGAAAAATCATCAGTGAAACTAATAGAGTTTTATTTAACTAATAGAACAAAACAAGTGGAACTATATAGTATTTACTCTCTTCCAAAAGAGGTAAAATTTGGAATTCCACAAGGCCTATATAAATGATATTGCTGAACATTTGATATCTTACAATACTGAATGATTTTTGTATATTAATGATTTGGGATTAAGTATGAGTGGAAACACTTAACAACAAACACAGATAACAAATAAAGTAAAGCAGTGGTGCATTTCAAACAAAATGTTCTCAAAATAAAAATAAAAAGAGCTCTAGAAATAAATGTTCAAATAAACCATAAAAATAAAATGTTTTGATATAAAACAATTTAAATGTTTATGATTCATACTGAATAGTAATTTAGATTGGAAGAATCATACTAACAATATCAGTACTGATACAGTATTTCTTGACCTGGCCAAGGCGTTTGATAAGGTAGATTACATTTATATTTAGATTATTTATTTATTTTTTTTACAAAGGAAGACAACATATTTCACTTTAAAAGTATTTTCCATTTCAAAATGTGAGATAACCACAAGTATATAAATGTGTGGTGGCAACTTGCCAAATAATTACTTATTTTTCCATGTATTCAATTACTGTTGTTTATTTATGTTTTTAGTTTCATTTCATCCGGGCAATGTGGAACTGCACTTGCATTCATGAGGTGGTCAGTAGGGGTGTGTGGTGTGTGAATGAGTACAGATTGTATCATAATATAAGTATTTAGGGGTCGTTTTTGACAACCGCTTGAAATGAAATGTTCATGTATCATACTTAAATGGCAGATTTAGGAAATTCATTTATATTTTTTCTTCGCTTAGTAAAGTAGTTTCACCTGATTTAATAAAAATAGTTTATTATGCTTTCATTCAATCCTTGTTGCAATATGGTAATGTTTATATTTACTGAAAATAATAAGTAAGACTGATACATTAATATAAAAACTCGTACGCCGATACTAAATATTACCTTTTTTATACCTACAATCATTGTCACAAACTATGGCCGACTATTCCTTAGAAAGTGTCATTAATTAATAGCCCAATGGCCTATCCATAGTCGTACGATAACACTTTACATGGGGCGGGTGTTACCGAAGCTCCATTAGAAATTACTCAGAAGTCAATAATTAAAGCTGATTTGCAGAAAAACTCACGTTTCCCCACAGACTTACTATTTGAAAAATTAAAAGTGCTCACTCAATATCTCTCAACTTTATCTAAGAACAACTATTTCATACATTTTTAAAAATAAAGAAAACTTATATTAATGAAATAACACATCCGTACACAACGAGAGCCGCGTTAAATATTGGTTTCCACCCACCTAGATTGTTCAAAACTATTACGTCAACCTCATCACATTACATTGTCAACACTGTTTATTCCAAACTACCTCCGCATAAAAAGTCCACACCTTTGCAGTATAAAAAATTTTGTGACCATTGGTTGTTAAAAGTGGAAAGAGATCATGTTATTTCATTTTTTCTTCGGTACAGATAATAGATCGCCCTGTTGCTTGACTGCTGATTAATGTGTACGCGCGCCCCTTTTTTGGGCGTTAAGTGTGATTGAGTATAGAGTGCACGTGTGTATGTAGGGCGTGGATGTGTGTGTGTGTGTATATGGGAGTGAATGCGAGTGTGTAGGGAGTGTGAGTAGGGTATGTTTGCGTATCCAAATCTCTGTAAGATGGATTTTTTTCACAATTAAACATGAGATTCCTCTAACTTATAAACATATGTTTAACTTTGACTCTTAACTATGTATTTTATTATATAAATATTATTATAGTTTTTAAATAAATACTTATAAACTGAATATCCTTTTCAAATTATTATTATTATTTAATTACAATTGTTAAATTTATTAGCTGATAGAGAGCTCATTTCCCACCCACAGGCTGTAGCCCATGTGGGGAATTTTTCAAATTATTTTTTCATATGTATTCTTTATTCTATTAGTAAGTTTTACTGAAATAAACAGATTTTTATTTCATTACAGTAGAGGGTATAAATACGAGAGCTCAATAGTGACTATGCATCAGTACTACACAGAGTTACGTGGAAAGAACATTGCTAGCAGCAGTAAGATGGAATCCAAACAATTTCTACATTCATTGGTTGAGCAGTTTAAAACTCATTCCAAATCAACAGTGCTTGATACAAAAAGATGTTCATAACTGAAGGAGATGAAACACTACATCGTTCACTGGATAAGGAAGATAGATACTGCTGTTGGAGATGCTATTTTAGTATTGAGTAATGCGCCTTATGTTCAAGGTGATATAGCCTACCAAAGTTTCAAGTGTTCCTGCCAAAAGATTTGTGCACCCACTTCACAATGAAGATTTGAGGAATATTGAACCAGGTATGCTGTATGTGATGTCCTACGGAGCGAGCGGAGTTAACTCTACGGAGTTATCACTGCACATGACTTCTTGTTAATATATATGTAGTTGTATTTATTGTACATTCAGGATTAATAAAACATGGAAATAGTATCCTTAAATAAATATAATTTTTTAAAACACTTTTGGATGACCTTTAACTACTTTTAAAAAGTTATAAACATTAAAAAGATATTTGAAAAAGTGAATAACACAACATGAGAATCAACTAGAACGGTTGTCATCAGCTATATTCGATTACATTCATCATTCAGCAGCCGAATTAGGTATAACTAAAAGAAACTATTTGAACTGGATGAAATACTTAATAAATAAAGTATTTGGAAGAAGGTAATGAGACAGAAGAGGAACATGGTTGACGAGAAAAGGTAGTTTAGAAGGTGTTTAAGTTTATAATTCCTTGCTTCGCTCTTGAAGAGGTAGGACGCTCTTGAAGATGGCTAATACTGTCAACTTAAGTTCAGGTCAACACCTTTTACATCCATCTCTTGCAAGTAGTGTTACACTGTTTAGCGGAGATAACTTGTCTTCAAGAAGAAATCGAAAGCTTAAAGAGAGAACACGTCTGGCTTCGTGGTGTAGAGGAGGTAGATGAGGAAACAGGACACTTTAAGGGGTGTTGGACGATAAACCCAGCTCCATACGCAGACATACCTTGCTGTTGTCCATGTCTTAGGATTTTAATGAATATAAACATAAACAGTATCATTAAGATAATAACAACTTCTTTATCATATTAAAGCATAACTGTTAAGACTTCAGTAACATCAGGGGTCATAACCCCACTACTACTTTCCCCCACCACTTTCCCCCACCAGACTTTTAGGTTTTATAAAGGAGACTGTGTTCAGACACTCGACCACAGCTCGATGCAGACAAGTGTAACAACACCGATCCCGCACATCCAACACGAATACGAACTTGCAATTAGTTGTGCTTGAGCTGAGATTATCAACACCAAATGGATTCCGGAAGTCGATGAAAAACTTAATAGAATGGCTGAGATTGCCAAAGATGTAAAACTAAAGATGTAAGAATGGCTGAGATCGATGTAAAACCAGTTAGTGTATTTTTTACTGTACAATTAAGAAGATATGGCCATTATTTTTAAAATGCTTTATACTAATGAAGAGGCGTTAGACATGCTTTTAATTTTAGGCGAATGTTTAACAAACTTTAGGGCTGCGGATCGTTTGTATGCAGAGAGATTTCATAATTGCAACTTCAAAGTAATTTCAAAGACTTGTAACTCGTGTCATAGAGACTGGACATGTGCAGCCACATAAAAGTAAAGATAAAGAAATACAACGTCCAGTTAGGGATGATGCAGCGGCAAGTGTTTTAGCTGCTGTTCAGGTAAATCCTACGAATTCAATCAGAAGACTTTCCACTGACTCAGCTATCAGTACAACCACTAATATTGAGAGTATTAAAAGAACATAAAATGCACCCTTACAGAATGTCTCTATACAAGGAACTCGAAGAGGGCGATCCTCAACGCCGAATTGAATTTTGCATATGGGCTCAAGACAGGCATCAACATGATGAAACTTTTTAAAATTACGTTCTCTGATGTGATGAGGCAACCTTCCGAAGTAATGTGGAGGTAAACCGTAATAATATGAGAGACTGGGCTGGAGACATCCCATACTGGATAAAAGAAGTAAACTACCAAAGATACTGGACTGTGAACACATGGTGTGAAGTTCTGGGAAATAAAATTATTGGTACTCACTTTTTCGGAGGAACGCTTACTGGAGACACGTACAACAATTTCTTATATACTACACTACCCAGACTGCTGAGAGATGTTCCTCAACAGGTAAAGGAGAGAATGTGGATTCTCCAAGATGGCGCGCCTCCTCACTACGCTAGAAATGTTCGAGATGTCCTGAATCGTCAGTATCCAAATAGGTGGATAGGAGGAAGGGGTCCAGCCTCTTGGATGTCAATTGTGTTAATTATTACCTTTGAGGACGGATAAAAGACATTGTATACAAAACCCGACTCAGGAGGAAATGCTGATACGAATACAAAATTCAATTGCTGGAATCAACAGCGGAGCAGTTTTACGGTCTGTTCATGGTTTCGGGAACAGGATTCAACTCTGCCTAAAGAACAACGAGATGCTCTTCGGGCATCCGTAAGGTATGAAAACTGCTATAATTTGTGTTTTTCTTTTGACTTATTTAACTCTTTTATAACTTTTCGGATATGTATTGATAACATTCACAAAAAAGGTTTTGGGTCACAGTTATAATCGTTACAGATATAAAAAAAACTTTAAATATGAAATTTGTTCAGTTTTACACGGGCTTTAAATTGATATCCTGGTCCCACCTTACTATTTAAATATTTTCGTATTTTCAAAAAATAAAATTATTTAGGGGTAGCAGACATTTTTAGATTAGAGGCATGCTTGCCATCGTTTCAAAGGTAGTCTCACTGAATATTCAAGAAAAGTATTTTATTCCGAAATGGATTTGTAATATAGGTATGGTAATAAAAACCAAAAACCAATTTTTTCAGTTGAATTTTGGCTGCCATTTCGAAACGAACAAAGAAAATTAGGTTTTTTCTTCACCATAGTGTTTGGGGCATAAATACCTTTAAAATTATGTACCACATTACCCATACTTACGTTTGAAATGTTTGAGGATCGAACCTGGGACCCTCTGTTTATGGTACACAGCGAAATTCTACAGAGTTGAAAATGGTGTACCCATTTTTCAAAATATACCATACTTCAATTTTATAGGTCTACATATAAAATTGAAGTTTTTGAGGTCAATTTAGTGGGGTAAACCGGTAAACGTTAAAACCAAACCTCTGTAGTAAGCCATCTGCTTGCTAGACATTTGAGACGGGTGCTCTGAAACACTGTATAATTGCAGGAAGTCGTTGAAGCGCGATCCTGTGGGTGTGGTACTGATTCTTGGTGTACGTGTGCGTAGCGATTGGATTGTAATATAACATGTGGGTAAAAGTACATTCAACAGTTGAGTATATAAAGCTAATCAATTTTGTAAATTGTGTGATATTAAAAAGCATAAGATGTCAAACACGACATTATATTTCTCGTCTTAATAAAATAAAATCAAATATATAACATTAATTATTTAAAATGAAATTTGTTAATTTGCAGTAAAATTACGTAATTTAAAACTGATGAGTAGTCCAGTCCGTGAGGGTCTGTTTTTAAAATAATCGGGAAGATAGTTTCTTGATTCAGTATGTACCAAGAAAGTCTAAAATCCCATCTTTGAGGTGATGTATTTATTACTATAAACATAATTTTAATGAAAGAACTACTTGGGAGGCGTTCTTTCAAGCTGATATGAAGTCAATGAAGTTGAGAAAAATCGAAATTCTTTTGACCAAACATCCTTTAAGGGCGTGGTCAAGTTGGCATGTGAAAAAGACAAAATGGTGTGTGGGTGAAATTTGTAGGTTTATACATAATTTTTATTAGTTAACAATATTATTTGTTTATATACAAAAGTCAAAGATTTTTAGTTCTTTTTTATATGATTAGCAATTAAAAAAAAGAGGTTTATGTATATACATGTAATGTAAGTGTATATACAAGTAACTTAGATTATATACAAGTAATAGATTAGTTAAAGAAATAAAACAATACAATTGTACGTGATGTATTGATGTATTGCTACATAACATAGTTTTCTAGTCTAGAAAATCCTTTAAATGTACTTTAAGAGAATCCAAAGTTACAATCATGTCAGAGTTAGTAGAAATAATCTTAAGCATGAAATAGTGAAAACCAAATCAGTCGAGTGTTTGTGTCATGCTAGTATATATATGGAGTGCCAATGTTAATCTTATAGAAAAAGGGAAACGTCGAAGAGTTGTTTCCACTGTTTCGAAATAGATGTTCGACCAATCATTTCTTAGTGGGTTTTGAGACCCACCCCCCCCCCACCAAACTGGAAGTCGTGCCGTACCGAGGGATGGCTCAAAACCAGACAAGCGATGGGATCACGAGTGGCAGTCGGAGGGTTAAATCACAAGTCGGCTGCTAAGCGAAAAAACTATTTATTACAAAAAGAATAAATTATTATTTTAAAAAATCCAGCAAAAGGCCACAATATCAAAATAACACTGAAAAACAAGAAATACAATATGAAGCACATAATAAACAAAATATACATAAATAACATTTCGAATACAAATTTGGCAAAAGCTACAAATGCCACAAATAACGAGAACAGATGTGCCTATCTGCAGATTTAATAGAAAGACAAAATTACAACAATTTAAAACAAATTACATTGAAAATTTAGAAAATTTGAACAAAACCAAGCAACCGGCAATTCAGCCCACATCCCAGGATTCCACACCGAGGCTAGGAATCAGCCGGAATCCCTGGGAAGCTCCAAATTGAAATAGAAAAGTAAAACCAACAATTTAAAACAAATCAAATTGAAAATTTAGAAAATTTGAACAAAACCAAGCAACTGGCACTTTAGCCCACATCTGCCATCCCAGGATTCCACCGAGGTTAGGGAATCAGCCGGAATACCTGGGAAGCTCCAAATTCAAATAGAAAAGTAAAAACATAATTAAATAACCTCCTTTTGGCGAAAGATTCAAAATTAAGCAATTAAAAAGAAAATATAGCACGTTACCGTTTTATCACAAATTCAGACTAAACGTTAACGCTTCAGAAAATAAACAACAACTTAATAACCAGGCATAAAATAAGAGAGATAAAAATAAAGTTTTAAACAAAAGATAACTATTTTTAAAACAATATAAAATGTTTAAAAATAAATATATAACTATTAAACAGCTGTGAGGAAGAAAGTTTATAGTTCAGTTCATTAGCACCTTGACTTAGGCCTAGGCCTACTACAAAACCGTTCCGCCCAACAGAACAATGTTCAAAGCCGCCGGGGACACACTGACTTGAGGACAGAAGGCTCCCATAATATGTAAGGAGGGAGCTGAGGAGCAGCGTGACTCTTATAACATGGTCCCCAGGCCAGACCAGGACAGTCCAAAATTGCAGAAGATCGGCCGGAAGGCAGGCTGAGGGTCAAACGTCCAAACTCAAAGACCCTGAACTGAACACATTCCACATAGTAAGCACAGACAAAAAGGAACAACAATAACACAAAATAACAATCTAATAAATATGGCCTATTAAAAATTTACTAACAAATCAATGTCATATATATAGTCAACACTGATGTTTTTAATAATCAAGATCGATTTCTGTCTCAAAAGACTATCTTCAGCTGTACAGAATGATATAAGGTTATAAAAATTCTTAACTGTAGAATAATAAATTCAAAAGCTGATACTATAAACAATTAAATAAAAATGTAGATGGATAAGTTGTCGATTTTGTATAACTTTATAATTTTGCAACTTCATGATAGAATCGAACATAATATTTGAGTGAAATTTTATTTGGTCGTTGAATAGTAATGATAGGTTTTCTTTTGTGTTTATATATATATGTATATTTCTTTTGTGTTTATATACAGGGTGTCCCGTAAGTAACCAGCCAAACTTCTGGAGGTCATTCCTTGGGTTAAAACAAACAAAAAATTTCATGTGTACAAATCGTCTATCTCACTCCATTATCCGGCTATCTGTCTGTATGTGTTTTTT
Organism: Stictocephala bisonia; assembly: GCA_035578905.1. NCBI lineage: Eukaryota > Metazoa > Arthropoda > Insecta > Hemiptera > Membracidae > Stictocephala > Stictocephala bisonia. Next base: position 59,106 of record JAQJVL010001866.1, read on the forward strand.
ACAAAAAACTTAATATCTCAAAGGTTATTTAAGATAAAACCATGAAAATTTGTATGAATGTTGATCTTTACAGTATCCATGTACTATTTAAATTTCATTTTCTTACAACAATCTTTTTCAAAATGGCGGCCATTTTAAATTTTTAAAGCCAAATATCTTAATAACCTTAAATTTTACTAAAAACTTGTAAGTTACAAAAAAGTTTAAGAATTTATTTCTATAAATAGTTATATAAAACGTTTTAAGATTGAACAACTATTAACTGAGAAATTACAATTTTTATCAAAATTGAAAACTAAAGTTTTCTATTTTATTAATATCAAGCATATTTTTATTTGATAAAAATTGTAATTTCTCAGTTAATAGTTGTTCAATCTTAAAACGTTTTATATAATTATTTATAGAAATAAATTCTTAAACTTTTTTGTAACTTACAAGTTTTTAGTAAAATTTAAGGTTATTAAGATATTTGGCTTTAACAATTTAAAATGGCCGCCATTTTGAAAAAGATTGTTGTAAGAAAATGAAATTTAAATAGTACATGGATACTGTAAAGATCAACATTCATACAAATTTTCATGGTTTTATCTTAAATAACCTTTGAGATATTAAGTTTTTAGTAAAAAACACATACAGACAGATAGCCGGATAATGGAGCGAGATAGACGATTTGTACACATGAAATTTTTTGTTTGTTTTAACCCAAGGAATGACCTCCAGAAGTTTGGCTGGTTACTTACGGGACACCCTGTATATATAATATTAAGCAATCTAATGGCTATAAATGTCAAACCAATTTCTTTGTTTCATAGATGACAGAACAGATTTTAGGTAAATTTTAGAAAGGTTTTAGATTATTTTAAAAATTTAACAGGAAACTAGGCTTAAACAAATAAAACTTTAACAGATGTTTGAAATAATTACGTAAATGGAAAATTGCAAGTCTGGAAAAATAATACTAGGATAAGCTCAATATTCTCGGAAATAAAAAAAAAAATAATAATTGCCACCAATTGAATTGATTTTCATAGTCAAATATTTGGGGAACAAAATTAACAATCAAAGCTTAAATTAATTAAATATACACCCAAAATGCCACATTAGGGGCACATGGTCTCGTACAACGACCCAACTAGAAAAAGTAAATCAGCCTAGAAAATATAAATCAAGTAACAAACAGAACAGGACATTACGATTAAGCAAAAGTTTTCACCAGAAGGGTGATTAGGTATTTGAAATTAAACAAAATTGAACAATTACGTTAATTGTCTTTCCAGCCTAGCATGTTATAATCCTCTGGTAGAGACGGAAACTAACCACAAACTCAGGTAAACCGGCGAACCGAAAGCTGGAACGACGAAAAAGACCAAGGCCTGAGCCAACGGCCACGAAAGTACAACAAGTCGACAGCGCAAGAGCGATCTCAGGAAGCCTGGCACACTAAAACGTAGAGAAACCAAAATGTACCACCGGTCAAAAGACCCGGTACAGTCTCTATGATGCAAAAGCTGACTTCTCTCCAAATTTCATCAAAATCTGTTCAGTGGTTCCGAAGATTTCGGGATGAATGAGTTCATAGTTTTTGGATTATATGTAATAAGATTAATGTATCAACCTGATCGTACAATGATAGTTTTGAACGCTGTTCAAGAGAGGATGAGTGTAGTGTATGGATGCGACCATTTGTGTACTTTATTTATAGAGCGTCAGATTTTGCCTTCGAAATATTTATTTGTTTATAAAAAGAAATACTGTAGCTGTTATAAATAAATGGAGATAATCCGTGCAATGAATTGTTATACACAAAAATAACGTCTAAATAAAACGTTAAATTAGAGAATTTAACTTAAATTAGTTAAGTTAGAGAAATGTCTAAATAAAACGTTAAAAAGCCGATTAGTAAGTTTTACAAAATATTTTAATTTTATTAGTCCACAAATGATTCGCTCGATACTAGAATAAGAGTGCATCAAATAGCCATGCCAATAAAACAAATTTTGAGTAAATTAAATATATTTTATACTAATATGAAAAATAACAAAGTAATAAAATTTTATCATAAATTTGATTGTATAAATATCAAGTTTATTGTGAAGTAAAAAACAATTACATCGTTTATGAAATTAATATAGTATATAACTATGATCCGCAGCTTTTCATAAGTAAACAAGTACATATATATAGTGTAAACAAGTAATTGACACTTGTGTGAGTTGACTAAATGACCAAGGAATGGAAGTTGGTGAGCTTGGATAATAGAAACTACCCTCAAACCATTGGTGAGTTTGGATACAGTTAACAACATAGCGTTCCCTAAACATAATTTTATGCTAAATTAAGTAGTACGCTTTTTTTTTCTTTAAATGACTTATAGCTATTTAATATGGCATTTTCATTTCTTTATTTAGTTATTATACTTTATTATTGTTTTACTTAAGGTTAAGTGTAAGAAAGGGCCATGTGGCCCTAACTTCGCCTTTTTTGTAAATAATTATATAATTAATTTTCAAAATAAAGAAATTTCTATTCTATTCTATTCTATTCTATTCTATTCTATTCCCAGGTGAAGGCATAGTCCTACTCTTTACAACCACCCTTATAAAACTTACAACACGTGTCTCCCCTACATGATCAGTCGCGTATTATGGAAGATGTCGAGAACACGTGTGTTCTAGTTTGCATGTACAATAGGAAGTTGGGGTTTGAGTGTTCAAGACAGAATAGTTCAGAACAATTAACTAAGGGAAATGTTTGAACCATTGACTATAGAAACAATACGACTGTCCGCTCATATGGGTGCCGTTAAGTTTCACAGGTAGCGTCAGCGGTCTCCCTCTTGGTCTCTCTTCAGAACGCTCTAATAGTACGCCAAACAGTCGTGAGCGCTTATTTAAAACCAATCGCCATTAGATAGCATCACTGACGCGAATCTACAGCAAAGGCATTACCTTGGACAATCTGTTTGTTTCTATAATCAATAGTTGAATCAAGCACATGTGTTCTATATCAAGCATAAGCATTCTTATACTTTATAACGTGATCATGTTTGTCAAAATTGGAAACACTCAATTACAATACAATTTGAGCGTTGACCAAAACAAATTGGTTCATATATTGTCTATTTACAAATTTTTTGTAAGTGCATATATTTATTCCTTTCGTAATTATTACCAAAACAAAAGTTAAATAAGAATATACATTTTCTTATGGTGGTGATGATCCACCCGCCCACCCATACACGTACAGTGGTGATGACTTACCCGCCCACCCATTAACATATAGTGGTGATGACTCACCCGCCCCATACACTTACAGACTGGTGTCAGTAGCTCTCTACTTGTAAACAAGAGAATGTACAGAGATTAATATTACATGCACAGTGGTACTGACCCACCCGCCCACCCAACACGTACAGTGGTACTGACCCACCCACCCCTCCCATACACGTAGAGTGGTATTAACCCATCCACCCACCTATACACGTACAGTGATATTGACCCCCACCCCCCATACACGTACAGTGTTATTGACCCCCCCATACACGTACTGTGGTATTAACCCCCCACCCCCCATACACGTACAGTGTTATTGACCTCCCCCCCATACACGTACAGTGGTATTGACCCACCCGCCCACCCATACACGTACAGTGGTATTGTGGGCTAATGGAGTTTGCTAGGGTTTACAAAAAATTAATTTCTCAATAACTTGTTTCAATAATTAAATGAGTCTTATACCAAAATAATCAAAATGAATCAAACTGTCATCCATTCACGATAAATAATTTTATTATTATTATTCTCAATACAGTAACAGGTTAAAGACAACTCACGCGCAATTTCACTCATAAAAACGTGTTCTTAAACACAAATATCACTTCAATCAAAATCTCCAGCATAATATTGTCTTAAAGAATATAACACTATACACTCAATTTGTAAATTGTTGCTTACTTATTTTAAGTTTGGCAGCAAATTAAAACTCAGAGTTTTGTCAGAAGTTATTTTATTCTGACTTTACACGCACTTTACACTTTACAACACTAAGCAAAACGGAGGACTCATCCATACAATTGGTCTGTTTTCTTGTGTACATTTCCTGATATTTTTTTATAGGTCGATCCGTTTTGCCCGAATATCACTTCTTTGTATCAAAACCTTTCGGTTATTTTCAATGTTCTTCCACTTAAAACCTAATGGTTTTATTATTTCTTTTAACTAGAAACACCGACTTTGAAGTTTTTATCTTTTGAAAGTTTATTCTTTAGAAGATTCAGCGTAGGAAGTGATTTTTCTGTTTTGTAACAATTTTACACCGTCCTTATAACGCATTTATCAAAGTCGTCAACTTTTGTGACAACTTTACAGTTTTTTTTCTTTTTGGGGTGGAAAACGTACATCCTTCTTCAGGCGATATGTTTGTATATTTTTGTTTTACTTCGTCAAGGGACACTCCACAAGCGGCTGCTGAGACATGTTTGTACATGTATAGCATCATTGGGCTCTTTTGGAGCATCACTCGCCAAATTATCTCACGAGGCTGTGCAGTTTTTTCTCAGGTGTTACTTTTGACACAAATGTTTCCATTTCAAATAGTTCAATAAACTACTAATAAAATGAAAACACACTTAACTGTAAAATGAACAAACTACTCTACATTCTAAACAACTACAATCCACTAAACTATAAAAGAACATCAAAATAAAAACTGCACAATAACTAGGTAAGAAGTTAGTTATAAATGGAAAATAAATACGGATAAGACAAGTAAAGCACACACTCAATAACTAACTGACCGATTGGTGGATGCAGTCAGATGAGTCATTCTTACATCGCATAACCTAGTTTGGGCGAATGTTCGTAAGACGCCCTTTAAAATGTCACTCCTCCTCGCCCCTCGCCTACTGCCGCTTCCGAAGCCCGAGTCTACCATTATAAAAATTGATCTAGTACAATTTCTGTAACCGTGGACCCGTCCGTGCACTACTTACCTGCATGAGAATGTTTGCTTAACGTACAAGCGTTCAACGACAACTTTCTGATTCTTCTCATGATTCGATTATGAAGATGATGACGTAGTGGCGTAGTTCTGTAATCTAGCAACTTGGAGGAGGATGTTTGAATCTGTTTGTTATAAAAAGCACTGTACCACCAGTCGCAAGTGTAGGTGCCCGTGCTACAGTCACTCCCTATCAGGTAACCTATCAGTTCCGCGAGCCAAGCCCATATGTAACTGTCGCGAGTTACAGTGACTAGGAGTGTGTCGTGTTTGTTATCAACAATCACTGTACCGCCAGTCCCAAGTGTAGATGCCCGTGCTACAGTCACTCTCTATCAGATAACCTATCAGTTCCGCGAGCCATGCCCGTATGTAACTGTGCGAGTTACAGTGACTAGCAGTGTGTCGTGTTTGTTATCAACAATCACTGTACCGCCAGTCCCAAGTGTAGATGCCCGTGCTACAGTCACTCCCTATCAGGTAACCCATCAGTTCCGCGAGCCATGCCCATATGTAACTGTGCGAGTTACAGTGACTAGCAGTGTGTCGTGTTTGTTATCAACAATAATTGTTCCGTCAGTCACAAGTGTAGGGGTCCTTGCCACATTCACTCCCTATCAGTTCCGCGAGCCTAGCCTATATGTAACTGTCGCGAGTTACAGTGACTAGCAGTGTGTCGTGTTTGTTATCAACAATCACTGTTCCGCCAGTAGCAGGTGTAGAGGCCCGTTCCGCACTCACTCCCTATCAGGTAACCTATCAGTTCCGCGAGCCTAGGCCTTACGTAACTTAAGCGAGTTACGGTGACTTGTAGTGTGTCGTGTTTGTTATCAACAATTATTGTTCCGCCAGGGGCAGGTGTAGGGGCCCGTGCCTCCCTCACTCCCAAACAGGTAATCATTTGTAAACGCATTCACTCTCAAGAGTTCCCACGGAGGTCCAAGTCAAGGCCAAAGTGGGGCTGCATTCCAAAATGGCCGCGTGGCCCCATTCTACTTCCTGCGCACACTGGCGGCCACCACTACCCATGGCTCCTGGGCACTGTCGTGGTCACCAACCATCCGTGGACTCATGGAGTTCGATCTGCTAAACCTACCGGACATGACAGTCAGTAGTGCTTTAAGGAATCTTAAGCTACGTTTATATTATGTAATAAAATGCCGTTTTATATCAATGTTGTAGCGTATGGCCTCTCTATAAGCCCGCCACACACTACCGAGCGCCGAACCGTTCAGATTTTGACATGTTACGGCAGTGTGTGGTAGATCCGAGCGTCGTGGCGAGCAGATCCCCGAACCATAAGTTGTCGGTTTTTCCCCGACGCATCAAAGGAATGTTACGGCTCGGCGCTCGGTAGTGTGTGGCAGGTTCGTTAACATCCTGCCGTAATTTCCTTCCGTAACACCAAAAATCAGCACCTCAAGTGGAGTTCTGGCAAAGGTTTTACGCTACATCTAGCATATGGTTTACTATCAAAGAGTTTTGTTTGATAGTCCATTTGATATAGCTGTAGTTAGTTGGGCCCAGCGACTATTAAGTAGTCGATGTGTATAATGGCCAAGCGACTATTTTATAGTCGATCGTGTATGTCTCCGCACGCAGCAATTTTGTCACCTGTTCTCGTACTCGAATTGCAAAACTAACCACACCATTCAAAAGAGGACGTTCCAGTGGTTTTATTTCATATATAAAACATGAATAAGCTCAAATTATTTACGTACAAACAAATAAAAACAAATGACATAAGTTGTAAACATTCAATGACAACTGTGATGAAGGTCGGCAGATGACCAAAATACGTAATTTTCAAAAATTCACTACGAAATGTAGGAAAATGGTATCATGATTCCAATCCCACCTGTGGATAGAAAAAAATGTCAACTACAAGTGTGCAATAGTAAGTTTTTCTCTAACTTGGACTCGTTTAGTTGTTGTGAATTTATTTCTAAAAGTACAATTTACAAGCAGAAATATGTCAAAAAACATACTTCGGCATTTTTGTAGATATTTTATTTAATTGTAGGTTATTAGATTTAATTTAATACTATTATACTTGGGAATAAATTGTGAACAATTATATTCTTACCGGAAAACAGTAAGATGCTATTTTGACAGTTAGTTAGTCCAATGAAAAGGTCTCATTCTTGTCTTTGTATGTGCTCAGCTCAGCTGTCACTTTGTGAATACGTCTGTTTGTTTACTCGTCATCCCGCCATTGTTGAAGTGTTTACTGTTCTGTTTTCATGTTATTAGTACCTTTTACTTATATTATTGTTATAATATAATGAAAGTGAAGTGTTGTGGAGTGTTGTAGTGGCTTGTGAAATTGTGTAGGCTAGTAAATATAATATATTTTATTTATTTCTGTTCATCATACTGTAATTTCTTCAAACTTCAGATACAAATCAATTTATAACTTCTAACATCAATACATAATATCTAGGCCTATTTTGAACATTTTTCTCATCACTGAACATTATAAATGCACTAGGCATATTTTATATTTCTTTTTTAGTCCATGCCAATAGCCTAGACTATTAGCCTACAAAAATGTTACCATTTTGCGAATAAGAACACACTCTTTCAACAAATTTTGATAAAACACCAAATAATCTATATATTATAAAACTAGAATAAATCGTCTACTTTTTGTATATTTTGAAATTTGTATTACTAATTGTTTTGTATTTTTTAGACGTCTTTGAAAATGCAGAATTTTTAGAAATTTTCCAACGCTCATACTTTATTCCTAAACTTATTATTTTTTTAAATTTTTTGGTTGAGATTTTATATCAAACCCTGCATATTTTCTTTTTATTTGGCTTATATTAGACAGATTATTATGTAATATATTGGTATTATAATACATTTCAAAATTTTTTATGGTCATTGAAATATTTATGTCAGTTTTGACAAATGAATAAAATGAATAAATGAATAAATGAATAAATGATTTATTTCCAAACAAAAACTACATATTATATTGTACATCTGAAACTAAAAGGAAATAAAATGGCCACTGCTTCCAGTAATGTGGCCATAAGTTAAAATAAAAACAGTACAAAAAAACAAATATACTATGTGAGTCAAGCTCTTAAATATTAACTTAAAAACAGATTACGTCCGCTACTGTAAGCATCTGCTATATTATACTAAAAAACAACAAGAACATAATGTAATGTTACGCATTAAAAACTAAAGAAATCATATTAAATAACAAATATGAACTAAAAGAACAAATTCAAGCAAGATTGTGTGGAAGGGGCAAAAAACACATATATTATTAGATTAAACTGAAATTCAGAAAAGAAATATCATGTTGGGTCAAAAGCCAATTGAAAACAAGTCTGCAGAATGTGTTTAGAAGTGGAGTTTTTTTTATATCATTAGGCAAGCAATTAAAATATTTTGGACCCAAATACATGAAGGAATGTTTAAAAATTGATGTTCTTACCCTGGGTAATTTATATAATCCACTCACCACAGCCCTTGTGTTATAGGAAGGATTGATATTGCCTCTATTTCCACTCCTGACATAAAACAGTCTAAGGACTTTATAAATAAAAAGGTACTGTATGGGGAGAATATTTAAGGTACAAAGGAAAAGAGCTTTATCGCTTATTCTTTCTCAATATTATTCGTAAAAAGTAATTTTGTGTTGCTCTCAGTTTGTCAATTAAGCCCCTATAAGTACCACCCCAACATACAAGCCCATACTGCAATCGAGAATGAATAATCGCAAAATAAAGAGTACACAACAATTGATTATCAAAAAAATTTCTTAAATAATAAAACTTTCTAATTGAGGATCTAAGTTTTAAATGCAAATCGTCAATGTGCTTGTCAAATGTTAATTTTTCATCAAGAGTGATTCCCAGATATTTAAAAGATTTAACTTGTTTTAAAGGTTGACAGTTGCAGATATGTAAGTTACAAGTTAAGGAATGATAAACTATTGGAAAAGGAAAGTTAAAACCAACAAAATCGAAATTAACAAATTGAGATTTGACACTGTTCACTTGCATTTTATTTTTAGAACACCATTGGCGTAATAGCAAAAGATCACGATTAATAAAATCACCCAACAAAAGAATGTTTATATCTGAATAAAATAACGCAATATCATCAGCAAAAGCACTCACACAACCTTGAAAAGGAAGTTCTAATAGGTCATTTATAAACATGAGAAACAAGGTTGCAGATAGGACAGAACCCTGTGGCACGCCGTGTACAGATTATTTACCAAATATTTCAGTATTATTTGAGAGAATTACAAAACCTTTGATATTTCTATGTAAAGAATTAGATTATAAAACTTTTATACTTGTATTGTTATTAGAGACAAAATTATTTATATTTTTTCATGGACCATGCTTTTGAAATTTACATTTTCAATTCACACATTTTTCGTATTTGTTTGCCCGTAAATTTTTTCTACACGTATATTATATTTTATATTACATACCAATGGAATCCTCAGTTATTGCTAAATAAAATGATATACAACATGATAGGGTTATGATGGAATTTTAGGAATTTATGAATGTTTATGTGCGAGCCTGCAAAACCGACTAAAAACCCCCTGGCCATTAGCAAGTTTTGTATGGGCCTGCCGTAATTTCCATCCGTAACACCAAAAATCAGCACCTCAAGTGGAGTTCTGGCAAAGGTTTTACGCTACATCTAGCATATGGTTTACTATCAAAGAGTTTTGTTTGATAGTCCATTTAATATAGCTGTAGTCAGTTGGTTAGTGTAGTGTAGTGTAGTGTAAGTTTAGTGTAGTTTAATAAGTTTACTGTTATTGTTATAAGTTAAATTTAGTTGCAAAAGCTCAATGATGGAGTGGAGTGAAGAAGATACAAAGATGTTTATTGAGGATTACAAAAGCAGCCCTGTATTACTTTATTGTAATTTATAAATAATATATATTTGCTTTAACGATGCTTGGTAGCGTTATGTTATATATTATTGGTCGGTAGCGTAGTTGGTTCAATCCCAGCTTCATGTGCTAAAGGTTCTCAGTTCGATCCCAATCAGAGTCATAATACATTTAGAGAAGGATCAGCTGATAACCACCGGCTGTTCATTTGTCATTGGGCTATTAATTAATGACACTTTCTAAGGAATAGTCGGCCTTAGTTTGTAACAATGACTACATTCGCTCATCTACACTCATCACACTCATTCGAAATCCATATTCGCCCATATCTTGACGATCGGCGTCTTATGAATAAATAAAATAAATAAATAAAATAAAAAATTGCCTCTGCATTGCCGCATTGTTATTGATCACCGTCTGGTACTTACCTGATTACTTACATTTTTCTTGTGTTTATATTTAAAAGTTGTTGGTAATCGTAAGGTTTTTTATGACCAGAATTTGTTGGCATAAATTATATAAATATATAGAATTGTATGTTTTTATTTCTTGTAGGTATAGGCTATTTAAACCAATGAATACACATCTATTGATATTTATTGATCAATATGTAACTGCCGAGTTATATCATTTTTAAATCTCAATAATCTATTTTTCGAGATGTAAAAAAAAAAAAACAGGCTATAAAAAACAATAACCATTACTGTTAATACCACTGTACGTGTGTGGGTGGGAGGGTCGGGCTATACCACTACTGTACTTATATGGGTGGGAGGGTGGGTCAATACCAATGTACGTGCATGGACGGGCGGGTGAGTCAATACCACTGTACGTGTATGGATGGGAGGGTGGGTCAATACCACTGTACGTGCATGGACGGGTGGGTGAGTCAATACCACTGTACGTGTATGGATGAGCGGGTGAGTGCCACCAGACCATGTTTTCATCGAGTTGCTTTTAAAGTGTATTATTCAAGATCTTCTATGACTTTTTGTTCTTTATATCTATTTATTCAGGATACAGACTTATAATGTAAGCAATTTTGCATTATAAATATAAAAATGGAAAATGATATTAAAAACAAAGTTTAATTAAAGATTTTGTGTTAATAAAGATATTTTTTCATTTACTTATAGAAAAGAACCCTCTTGAATGCTTCTTAAGATAAACGGCATAAAGACTATGCCACTGCAATAGTCTGTGGATTAGCCACGTAGATTACCACAGTGCGTGTATGGGTGGGCGGGTGGGTCATTACCACAGTACGTGTATTAGTGGGTTATATTGAAAATAACAACCAACTAGACACAGCACTTGAGAATGAACTGTACAGAACGAGATCTTCAGTCAATGAAGTTTCCCAGAGTTGTGGTTCGACTAAAATGTTACGAGGATATGCTCGGCTCGGAGTGATAAAGTTGTGACAAAATTGCCCCGTAACTCCGGACAGAGGAGCTGAGCTATCAATCAGTGCTCGGTTCGGTGCTCGGCTCGGAGTGATAAAGTTGTGACAAAATTGCCCCGTAACTCCGGACAGAGGAGCTGAGCTATCAATCAGCGCTCGGTTCGGCGCTCGGCTCGGAGTGATAAAGTTGTGACAAAATTGCCCCGTAACTCCGAACAGAGGAGCTCAGCTGTCAATCATTGCTCGGCTCGTCATTTAGTTCCATAAAACTAAATGTTACATAACACCGTTTTATATGTTATATAAAACAATAATTTACAACTTTTGTTAAAACTCTCAAAGTGGCAATTGAATGTTCCTATAATTTCAGGCGATTTTGACCCAATTTGCAGATTTTTGCTATAACATTCATAAAAAATATTTATTTACAGTAAACGCTATTATATTTGGTATCAATATGTTCACAAATATGTAGGCTATCAAATAACATATAGAACAAAATGAAAAAATGTATTTTAATTTTTTGCAGTATAAGACATTTGAAAACATTTTTATCACGAAAGGGGGGACTGCCCTTACGAAACAATATTGTGATTATAAAGTAAAAAATGTGAGGTAGCAAAAATATTAAAAAATTTTAATAATGTCTGAAAAAGTCCATTTAATAGCCAATAATAATTATTTTATGAATTTATAACCACAAACAGTACAAATCCCTGAATATACGTTACCGTGGAGACAAAAATATTCAAATATTTCCCAAAAATACAATTGCAAGGTCCATATAAAAGTCAGCTTAAAACATGTAACATCAAATAAATATATTTGTTAAAAACTTACTTTATATATAACCATAATATATAGTTATAAATAAAATAAGAACTAACTACACTAAGAAAAACATAGCCTGACCATGATCTACAATATTTTACTTATACTGTATATCAATTCATGTTATTACTAGCATGATACATGTGCTTTGCAAGGCACCCCTTCCAATCCACCCATGTATGAATCAAAATATCCTTTTTTATTATGTCTAATACTACATTGAATGGTGTTTTCATTACAACATGTAAAATTTAAAGAACAGCATTCCTATAAAAAAGATTATGTTCGGAAAGGCCTGGAGGATTTAGAGTGTGAAGGAACTCGACTGGATATTGCACAGTCTTCAATTTCTACGACTGAATTCACTGACTTGTAATGCATTTTCCCCCTGTTAATCTCTCTAACAGCATGTTGCTAATTTCTGAAGCAGTTTCATTTGTAGTGGTTAAAATAGCTCTTTCTACAAACCAAGCCTTGTCTTTAATTGAGATATTTTGAATGTCTGGATACACTGTTGTAGTCAAAGTTTCAATATCAGTCATTAGCTGGCTAATGGTATCAGGTAATTTGATTCTTCCACTTTCCTCTGTTAAATCATCATTATCTAGTTGTATGAGGAAGTCTGAAAATGTTCCTGCCCACTCATTGCCTTTAATGTGGACCCTCATATTAATGCTTAAAGAAAAGAGCTTCATTGATGACCATAAGTATGATGACTTCAAACATGCTTTTACCTCATCGGCACGCGTTCCCCTGGGCACTACTGGCAAGGTATGTCTAAAATCTCCTGCCAAAAGCACTGCTATACCTCCCATCACATTTATGTTGCTACAGATGTCTTGCAGTATACTGTCTAGAGCTTCACCCCCCCCCCCGTGGGCCATTGTATATTCATTCCAAGCAATAAGCTTATTTTTTCTTAATACCAGTGCAATATTACTCTGCTTAGAGATGTTGCACATTGGGTTTTCATTGTTAATGATATTAATGGGAAGTTTGAAGGCTGAATGAACTGTTTCCCTCCTTCTAAAAGAGTTGTTGCAATACCAGAGGAGGCAACTGCAATTGCATATTCCCATCTCTTCTTAATCTGAAAAGTATCCAGGTTAGAAGACGCAGGTTTATGAGAAACGTCTTTCCTGTGCCTCCTGGAGCGTTCAGAAAGAAAACATAACCAGACCCCCAAATGACACTGGTGATAACTTTTTCATAAACCTTTTTTGGCCAACATTAAGAAGGGGTTCATTCTCTTTAATATACTTTGTGAGTTCGATGGAATTGTAAGCCACTTCTCTTAGGTATTCGGGATTAGCAGTGAACTCTATACTTCCACGTAAGAGTATGGGAAAACATAGTTTTCGAGAGACTGACCTCCCATAGCTAACACAATCTTCAATAATTAGCAAACATTGGTTGTATAGTAATGTTGTAACTGTTTCATCATCAAAATTCATAGATTCTCTCTTCAGTTCTCTGATGTCTTCAGACATGATATCTTTGTGATTTTCCCACAGTGAAATAGGATCTGAAACCTAACAAAACACCAGAATTATTGCAAAGAGATTGTGGATCTGGTTAGGGAATTCTGAGACAGATGCCTATTGAAGAGTTTGATCCCAATTCGAATCATCCTGAAGCAAACCTCGTGCTCGGCAAGCATCCATAAATGTAGAATAAACAACTGTATGAATGAAACATATATTACATTATGTGTCTGGGAGGTTGGGTGAGTATATAGTATTGGAAAGGACTCAATAGATACACGTGCAGTAGTAATGACCCACCCACCCACCCATACACGTACAGTGGTATTGACCCACCCGTCCAACCTTACACGTACAGTCTTCAGGGACATGTACTTCAAGATTTAGGTCCTCTCACATCATGAAGATGGTAACACTCACAGTTATTTGGATGTACAGTGTACACTCTACCTAGCACTTGATCTTTCTTCACTCATGTGTGACCTGCTACTTTTTCTCCTGTCTTTCTTCTTTTAAATGTGTTGCATTTCCAATATCGGGAATGTTTACATTATGTAAAACATCTGAACGTACTTGTAACTTGGGATCTACCAACTGAACCGATAAATATTCGTAAATATCAAAGTACCCATTGCCTACTGACTCACCACTGAAATCGAGGTTCTTTATTGGTGCCCCTTTACTGCATAAGCATGAAATAGATAAGTAGTGGTTTAGCAGGGACGCTGTATAGGGGAGGGGGTATGACCCACGTTACCTACGGCCATTGGCCGAAGAAAATCTATATAGCTGACTCCTCCATTTTATTTTAATTTACTTAAAATGGTTCCCATGTTTTTGGAAGCCGTATACTATCATCCTTATTAAAATTATTTCTACTTTTATATATTTCTATAGCTTCCATTACGATTCTCGGTTAGTAATGCGGGATGTTGGGGTATTTGCACACAGCCGTTCGGGTGCGTGGTATTCCCCCGCTTGACATGCGTAGTATTCCCCCGCTTGACGTGCGCGGTATTCCCGCGCTTGACATGCGTAGTATTCCCCCCCTTGACATGCGTAGTATTACCCCGCTTGACATGCGTAGTATTCCCCCGCTTGACATGTGCGGTATTCCCCCACTTGTCATGCGTAGTATTCCCCCCTGACATGCGCGGTATTCCCCCGCTTGACATGCGTAGTATTCCCCCGCTTGACATGTGCGGTATTCCCCCCTGACATGCGCGGTATTCCCCCGCTTGACATGCGTGGTATTTCCCTGCTTGACATGCATGGTATTCCCCCAGTGACTTTTTATGGCAAATACAAATTTAAATCATTTTTCTTTTTTAATTTTAGATGCCGAAACATTATGAAAGAAAACCCCAAAAAGCGAAATGGACTGAACAGTTAACAGTTAAATAAAGCTCTTGATGCTATAAGATCCGGGGGAAAGATAATAGAAGTAGCAAGAACATTTGAATGTTCTTCCTACTTTAATTCATGAGGCTACTATAAGGACGAGAATGAAGGCAGGAAACACAAAAGGTCCAAAACTAGGAAGCAAAACTACTTTTTCCGATAAACAAGAGGAGGAATTACAAGGACATATCATAACCATGGCAAAACTATTTAATGGTGTCTCCTGCATAACACTTCGCAAAATTGCTTTTGAGTATGCGGAGGCTAATAGAATCACAAATAACTTTGATAAAACCGTTAGATTAGCTGGTAAAGATGGCACTTTTTCTAAAATGAAACCTCAAGATCAGCCTAAAGAAACCCGAGGTGACCAGTATCAATATAATCCAAGCGTTTAACCAATAAGAGGTTGATAGATATTTTAAAACCCTTAACAAAGTATTTGAAAAGTACAGATTTAAAGAAAGTAGCATTTTCAATGTTGATGAGACAGGAATAAATACTGTCAAAAAACCAGAGCGAATTCTGTACCCTAAAGAAGTATATATATATATAGATGTTCTACTAATGGTTGGTTCAATGAGTCTTTTTTTATTAATGGATTCAGCACTTCAAGAACAATGTTAATCATCTACCGAGGATCCAACACTGCTCATTCTGGACAACCATAGTAGTCACATCTCTCTTGATATTTTTGACTTTTGGAAAAAAAACATGGCATAGTTAGTAATGGTAACAATTGCCCACCACACATCACACAGACTGCAACCTCTCGACATTTCCTTCTTTTCTTCCATGAAAGCAGCTTTTAACCGAGCGTGTGACCTGTACATTAAATCAAGAGTGTATGAAAAAATAACACCCTACGAGCTTGCTGAGCTTTTCATGAAGCTTACGTTAAAGTAGCAAAAATGGACAAGGGAGAGTCAGAGTTCAATCCGTGTGGAGTATGGCCCGTTGATCCTGACAAATTTACAAATATTGAATATGAGCCATGTGAATCCTACAGAGACATTGTCCTGAAAGACGAAGAAAGATTGAGTCAAGAAACTGAAAAAGAAGTTAAGCTTTCTCATGGAAAAAGAAATAACTTATCCACAAATAAGTAAAGGCCAGTTCCCTGGGCCATCAAAAGAAGACGTTCCATCGTGTTTGACCCAGAACCGATAGGGCAAGCAACGGTGATCTCAATTATAAATCATACCAAGGTTCCTGAGATATTCCCAATCCCCCCCAAAAAAAGAAGGTTGCTAATTTTCAACGAAATCAGGCTAGAGGAAAACCAAAGGGTAAATCAGTGATCTTTATGGCAACACCTGAAAAGATGAAGCTTAAAATGGTCTTATCAATAAAAAAAGAAAAAGAAGCATTTAAAAAGAAAGTTTAAAAAAAAGAAATGCAAGATACATTTACAAAAACAAAGGACTAAAATCAAAACATGAAAAAAGAGCACGGAAAAGATTAAGACATCACATAGAAAGAAAATTAAACTAGATAGTGATAGTAGCAGCAATGATAATGAAGTCGGCCCAAATTTAATTGTGATTATAATGAATTCGATGATATTGAACCTAACGCAGACATATGTTTGGTATGTGATGAATTCGGTAAGGATGGAGAGATTTGGTTTATATGCGTGGTTTGCAATGACTGGAACCATGAAGATTGTAGGGGCTGGGACTCAGCAGAAAATTATAAATGTGATGTTTGTCTTTGAAGAGATTGTTAGGTTCAGTTTCTGTAAATAGTAGTTTTTTAAGTTATTACTTGTGTTTTAAAATATCACACTTATTTAAAGAAAAAGTATATTTTTTCTGTGGTAAATCTAGCAAATAAATAAATTCGTCTTATCTTAATTCATTGTGAATTTATTCAATTTTTCGTTTGACTACCCCGTGTCAAGCGTGCCATTACCCCACCTGGCGGGGAATACCACTCATTTGCACTTATTTTTTAATAAACATTTTTAAGTATGAAAATCATTTTGACCTTTTTTAAATGCTATAAATGTATGGAAAGGTTTTCATTCGTCATTATAGGTCTCATAGGTTTAACGAATCTTTTGTGGGAGCTTTACCTTATATGCGTTTATTTACCTCACCTTCCCCCCTTGACATGGTTGTCACCAGAAAAAATAGATTCTAGAGTAGTGATAGCCTGGTGATGGTCTAGTAACTCGTGATTAACTTGTCATTTAATGGTGACTGGTGATGGTCTAGTGACTAGTGACCGACTTGTCATTTATCGGTGACTGATGATCGACTAGAGACTAGTGATTGACTGACGAAGTACTGGCGACTCGTAATTGACATACAGGCTTACATATACATGTTTTTGTTCAACGTTTTTTAGTAGCTTAGCTATAAATAACTAACTATACATTTTCGAGATCCTGAAAATAAAAATACAATTAAAAAAAATGTATTTTACGTTTTTTTTTCCTTGCGTTGTTTTAAAGTGATATAATAATTGGGGTTAAATAGGAGGGTTACCTGCATGGCCTACTCATGGATGTCGAACAGCGAAGTACACACAAATTAGGTAAACATAAAACGTTACCATAACAGATGATTCAGCTTTCAGTCGTGTTTCGGATTTCTACAGACACGCGGGTGGTGATTTTCTCCTAATTAAGCCATTTTCAATCATTGTCTTCACACGACTGCCCTATATTAATTATAATAACTTCTTTGTATCTGTGGAAGAGTGGTCTGTGACCTTTCAAAGTAGGCTGCATTCTTTGGAATGTATTACACATATGTTAATGAGGTTAATTAGTCTATTTTGTTTCATTCCTAATCTTCGGTCAGTGCAAATCTCCCATATCCAATTGAATACCCACCGTTCAGAAAGGAAATAGTGTAAAAACACCAAGATACTAATGAAGCCCGAGCCAACTCTTGGTGAAGGGCAATTTGTAAATAGAGCTCCAGACGGATCGGAAAAAGTGGAACTCACTTTCAAAACATTTAGCTTTTATTAAATCAGTTCGTCTCATTCATTTTATCCATCGAGTTGAGTTGCTCTTTTAACCCAACTTAAAACATAATTCCTACTTTCTACCACCGAGTCCTTTAAAAACTTATGGTTTATTAATTAAATATGTTTGTTAAGATACTAAATATATTAATAATCTCTGCAATTCAGCTCTTTGCAGAGAAAGAGCTAAATTCAACGTTATTTCTGTTTTAGTGAAAAATGTTGTAGACCCTATTGTCAGATGATATAATACAAATCGTGTGACACTTTAAGTAGGCCTACTGTTATAGATTGTTGTAATCCAGGGGAAGTGTTTACTCTCGGGACTGGAGACGTAGGCCGAAGAAGTTAGGACAACTTATGGTTGTAAGTTGACTTCCCTCTAAAGGCATAGTCTGTATACAGACGTGTCTGACTTATTTACTGAAACCTTAAGAACCTTCTCTTAGGTCAGTATATTTATGTTGTGTATTTGTAAATTTTGAGTTAATTCAATATAATTTACAACTTAAATATAATTTTGTTTAAATCTAAACTTACTGTCATAAGTTCTAATAACTATAATAACATTGGAGATAATATATATATTTTTTACGACGGATATTACGGCACCGTTGTGAAACTGCCAAGCATCACTGGAGAGTCAATAACTGTATAGAAGACATACATTCTTAGCGAGCTAAAACATGCTACTCTATTTCAACTGTACAGTTTGTGATTATTATTATAATGAGTTATTTATTTATAAATGGCTACACCAATATAACAATATGATACATAATATATGCTTGAGGTTTGATATAATCGAATGTATAAATAATTTAACACACTTAATTACTACTGCAGCCCTATTAAATGATAATCAATCATGTGTATACAAGTAAATACAGTTTTTAACATTAATGGTCAATTTCAAATGAGTCAGTTAGATAATTACACTGACTAGAAACTATATAAGCAAATATGACAAAATCAAATAATTTTATGAATAACATAGAATAAATAATGAAAATCACAACAAAACAACATAACAATATAACCATAATATTGATAATATGCAATTTACAAATAAATAACTGAGTAGCGATGTAATAATAACTATAACAAACATGGTATCGACAAAAATAACAACAAATTCACAAACTTAACAATAATATAACCTATAAGCACCAACAACAGTAATAAAATTTTAATAATAAATATGGTAACAATGGAATTTATTATTTACTCAGCTACTACTGCATCATCCAGTAACAGAAATGTGTTTTTTAGATGATAAACAGAATAAAACAAGAGGTCGTGCAGCATAGAAACCAAGTTAGCGATTCTCTGAAGTCGTGGTATGGGACCGTGGAGCTCGTGGTTTGACGAATGTGAGCCCACGGATCTGGTTCGACTTGGCACTCTAAAGTTAAAGGTACGTGTCTTGGTATGATGAGTTGTCTTATTAAAAATCGTCAATAATTACGTAAAGTTCATACATTTAAGTGTAATAAAATGAAGAAAATTGTAAGTTACTAAAATATCCAATTTATTACAAAAACCATCAAAATTGTACTAGATCAAATCTTCACCTATAAAAAAAACTTCAAGTGATGCGATAAGTACAGTACACTATTACGGATTGAATTCGTGGAATAAAACCCATTTCATGGGATTTTCGTAAAACGAAACGCCCTTGTTTAAAATCAGCAATCGTTTTAGTCCAGTCAACAACAGAGAAGGTTATTTAGCATAATTAAAATGAATTGTATATACTAACACTTGAAAGCATCACTCCTATTAGTCTCATGTATTGTTTTCTTGCTAATAACTCCTTTTCTATTTTTACGTTGCTAGGCAGAATGTTTGGTCAAGTCCTTTTAAGAATTTTAGAGATACCATGGGCTTGCCCAATCCGAGTCAAACACATTAGATCTCCATTTTGACAACTCTCACAATTTTATAACGTAGAAAAAATTGTTGTCATTTCAAAATTAAGCTCTATGACGTTTTGAATTGACATAACAGAACCCTTTTTCAATTAAATCGATCTAAAATAACCGGTAAAATTCGACTTGGCAACACGATCCTTTATCAAATATACTAACCCAAAATGACAGATAAAACAGTAACCTTGAACGTGGAATAGTCTGGTTGTTTGAAATTACATAAAAAAAATATATGCATAAAAAAATATGCAGTCATCATTAGGTTATCTACAAAATTGAAAAAAACAATTCCAGGTAAAAGAAAAAAGAAAAATACAATTTAAAATGCTAAGTGACATCTATATATATGCATTTTAATAAAAAAATTTGTATCGGTTATGGTTTGAGAAATCGAGCTTAAACTCTTTTATTTAGGAAATAAATAAATAAGAATAAAAAATAGCCTTCTTGTACAGAACAAACTCCTGTGGAAGAAGCTATTTTTAAAAACAGCCACAATACCCACTTCCAAATACCGTTGAACAAAAACAGCCGCTCACAAATTCACAATATATTACAATAATATACATATTTGACTTTGGTCACAAATCAAGTATGGAAATGTACAAAGCGGATTTTCGGCCTTATTTTTATAACGCTAGCTGTATCTTTTATTTATTTTAATACATTAATTGAAAAATAGCCTGCATTTCAATAAAATAGACGAAGGCCATATTTAATATATATAATGTAAATATATTCGAAGGCCATTTAATGTTTATGTAACTTGGAATCCAAACAAGTGACAATATTTTCGCTAAGTCGGCGATATTCAGATGTTGTGGAACAACCATGTTCATATAAGGATGTGGCTTCATTGGCCTTTATCAAACCACAAGAATATGTCGGAAATTAACATTCAATCTACAGCTCCAACAAATGAAAACCTCACGAAGTTTTTCGATTACTTTATCGAGAAATGGTTGGAGAACTCTGCAGTTTCAATATAAATGTGGTTTTGCTATGAAAGAAGACAAAGGCCAACCAACGCCGTCGAGGGATGGCTCAACAGCATAAACAGTATCCTTCTCAACCCTAATCCAAGAGTAAAAAATGTTTGAAGAAAGAAGCAGAATTTGCCGAAAACATGTTTAAATGTGATTTCCTCTTTGATTTCTATAATCCATTTTGAGTTAATAATGGGAGAGTGTAACTAGAGAGAGAAGGTAAAAAGAGAAAAGGCAGTACATAGAGATAGACGAACGAATCGCAAGGATAACAAAACAATACCAAGACACGGGTGACATAGTGTCCTGTTTGAATGCTACGTCATACCTTCACAAACTATGATAGCAATACAGCAACTTTGTTAACAAATTGTATTTTAGTCGTACGTTTTATTTATATGGTATGTTTTTGTGTATATGGTGTTTTATGTAGGCCTTTATAGTAGCCGCTTTGTATATAGACATTACAAATTGTAAATAAAAAGAAAACTGACAAGGCCGAGAGGCCGCTTTGTACATTTCCAGACTTGATTTGTGACCCAAGTCAAACCTGTCTAATTATGTATGAGTGGCTGTTATATGACATGTATATGTTCAACAAAGACTAATCATGAAGCAGAAGAATAGTAGTTTTAAAACTTGATATTTTTTATTTAACTATATTCGTAGGCATATTATTAAATGTTACAGCTAATTTAAGTAATAGTTGTATGGATAGTAAGTTTTTTGTATTACTTAAGAAATGTTTCTAGTCTAAACTTAGGCCGAGTTCTAGGTGGTGTACGCTTTTTTCGTCTGTTACAGTCGCTGCCTCAAGAGTCAACCCTTGTCTCACTATCGTCAAACAACAACCTGACAGGTTGTACGCTTATTTCGCTAAATTCCAGTTGTACACTTTCTTCGCTGTACGCTTTCTTCGTATATTTCTGAATATGACATGGGGATTGGCTCAATTTAGGTCTGCCCGAACTGATCATAGGTCCAATTTCCCAATTCGACCTCACCCTCTCAGAATTATTTGGCCAATACCAATTTTCTTCCTACATCTGTAATAAGCATGACAGTTAAAGGCCTATAGTTTTGTGAGATTAATGGTAAATATGACATTGGTATCAATTTAAGGAAAAGCTTAAATTGCATACAGTATATAAATAACTATAAATCAAACAATAAAATACAGTGTGAGTTGACAAAATGTTGTCAACAAATTAACAAGTTATCAAACAAACAAACATAATAGTCCGATAGTAATTGCTGCTCTCATGTTTGTAATATTTTGTAGTTTTGCCAACCAATTGATACAATTTTTTTTCAAAAATCTAATTATTTATGCAACGTTATGAGATAGGTTTTATGATCATCTGGATCTTTATCCGTTAGGGCTAATTCTTAAAAATAATCGTATGTGAATATATGTATGTTTTTTTTCACGCACTTATCACAACATTTTCCCTTTTCAGTCTTTTAAAGCTATGTTGTCCTCGGAGCGATTTATATTACGCGACGTAAAGTATAGTACGCTGCGATATACGCCGAGCACTACTCTATATGTAAGTAAACGGGAGTGTTGTCCTCGAAGCGAAATGTTACGCGAGTAAAGTATAGTACGCTGCGATATACGACGAGCACTACTCTATATGTAAGTAAACGGGAGTGTTGTCCTCAGAGCGATTTATATCACGCGAGTAAAGTATAGTACGCTGCGATATACGCCGAGCACTACCCTATATGTAAGTAAACAGGAGTGTTGTCCTCAGAGCGATTTATATCACGCGAGTAAAGTATAGTACGCTGCGATATACGCCGAGCACTACCCTATATGTAAGTAAACAGGAGTGTTGTCCTCAGAGCGATTTATATCACGCGAGTAAAGTATAGAACGCTGCGATATACGCCGGCCACTACTCTATATGTAAGTAAACAGGAGTGTTGTCCTCAGAGCGATTTATATCACGCGAGTAAAGTATAGTACGCTGCGATATACGACGAGCACTACTCTATATGTAAGTAAACAGGAGTGTTGTCCTCAGAGAGCTTTATATTACGCGACGTAAAGTATAGTACGCTGCGATATTACGCCGAGCACTACCCTATATGTAAGTAAACAGGAGTGTTGTCCTCAGAGCGATTTATATCACGCGAGTAAAGTATAGTACGCTGCGATATACGCCGGGCACTACTCTATATGTAAGTAAACAGGAGTGTTGTCCTCAGAGCGATTTATATCACGCGAGTAAAGTATAGTACGCTGCGATATACGACGAGCACTACTCTATATGTAAGTAAACGGGAGTGTTGTCCTCAGAGCGATTTATATCACGCGAGTAAAGTATAGTACGCTGCGATATACGACGATCACTACTCTATATGTAAGTAAACGGGAGTGTTGTCCTCAGAGCGATTTATATCACGCGAGTAAAGTATAGTACGCTGCGATATACGACGAGCACTACTCTATATGTAAGTAAACGGGAGTGTTGTCCTCATAGCGATTTATATCACGCGAGTAAAGTATAGTACGCTGCGATATACGCCGAGCACTACCCTATATGTAAGTAAACAGGAGTGTTGTCCTCAGAGAGCTTTATATTACGCGAGTAAAGTATAGTACGCTGCGATATACGACGAGCACTACTCTATATGTAAGTAAACGGGAGTGTTGTCCTCAGAGCGATTTATATCACGCGAGTAAAGTATAGTACGCTGCGATATACGCCGAGCACTACCCTATATGTAAGTAAACAGGAGTGTTGTCCTCAGAGAGCTTTATATTACGCGAGTAAAGTATAGTACGCTGCGATATACGACGAGCACTACTCTATATGTAAGTAAACGGGAGTGTTGTCTTTAGAGCGATTTATATCACGCGAGTAAAGTATAGTACGCTGCGATATACGCCGAGCACTACCCTATATGTAAGTAAACAGGAGTGTTGTCCTCAGAGCGATTTATATCACGCTAGTAAAGTATAGTACGCTGCGATATTACGCCGAGCACTACCCTATATGTAAGTAACGGGAGTGTTGCCCTCAGAGCGATTTATATTACGCGAGTAAAGTATAGTACGCTGCGATATACGCCGAGCACTACTCTATATGTAAGCAAACAGGAGTGTTGTCCTCGGAGCGATTTATATCACGCGAGTAAAGTATAGTACGCTGCGATATACGCCGAGCACTACTCTATATGTAAGTAAACGGGAGTGTTGTCCTCAGAGCAATTTATATCACGCGAGTAAAGTATAGTACGCTGCGATATACGCCGAGCACTACTCTATATGTAAGTAAACGGGAGTATTGTCCTCAGAGCAATTTATATCACGCGACGTAAAGTATAGTACGCTGCGATATACGCCGAGCACTACTCTATATGTAAGTAAACGGGAGTGTTGTCCTCAGAGCGACGTGGCGTCATGCGCTAGGCTGCTTCTGGAGCAGTAGTGAACGTACTACGCCGCGTGTTAGACATGGATAGTTCAAGAAAACTGTCTTTTCCAAGGTTTTCAGTACACGATGACGAAAAACTTATTTTTGAGGTATCAGGACAAGATCTGTTATCGAAGTTAGGTGATGATGATTATAAAAATATTCTTAAAAAGGACATCGAGTGAGAAAATATAGGACAACATATTACATATTATCATAAGAATATTAAAATCCCCCTCTTCTTCTCTGTCCCTGTACATTTGGCTACATGGTTTTCTGGTATGAATCATAATATTAATCAAGCAGTACACTCCGAACTATAAATCTGCCTCTTGAGCAAGCAGTAACGCAGCTGTACCATTTTTATTGGGATATAGACCGATGTGGTGAGAAGTTCGGGTCAAACTGAGAGCGAATGTCGCTGCTAGGATAACACCTCAAGTCGGCGATATAACGACTTACGATGGTGCAGCGTACTACGTTTTACGTCGCATAACATAAATCGCTCCGTGGACAACTTAACTTGACCAAACAGGACCGTTCAATATAATTAAATATTCCAGTGACATCCCAGGTAAAAATGGCTGACACAATAACGCACATAAAAACAAACAAGACATAACACAATCGACAGGCGGGCAGATCAAGGAGCCCTGGACGGCGAGTGACTAAATAGGTCAGATCCGGAAAGCGTCGTCTCGGCTAGACCGTGTGTGGTGAAGCAACTAAAAAACATTTTACTCAGTGGTTCTACGTCGTGGGTGAATCATCATGTGGCAATAAAGTCAAAATGCGAGGTAAATTTAAAGGATTTTATGTGCTGGTGCCTGGAATTGCCACGCACAGCGCCACCAAACGGCACTGAAAATTTACCTTGCAAACCCTTCAAAGATTACTTTTGGTGTGGTTATATATAACAATATTTAACTAAAATTTGAATAAGCATATTCCATTTTTGACCTCTTCTGACAAAAATGGCAAATATATATTTTTTAATAAATAAAAACCATCCTAAAAACTAGTAATATATCACTTTTTACTTTCCACTATTTCGATTGCATAAATAAATGAATAAAACTTTGTCCGTGGGGGTCACCCATTCGACTATTCTAAACAACGTGGTCTTTAAATTGGAATGTAATATTTATAAATAAGACGACAATAAGTAATCTTCCAGACCACTGAAATGAGGTCGAGTGGAGAGGTCCGGCGCCCCCTTAAGTCACGGTGCAAATCCGCATTTGATATCGCTCTTATGGGATATAAATCTAATATGGCAACTACCTCTGCGGACTATTATGTCATAAATTCAGATATGAGACGTCAACGCATACGGCGAATATTAATGATTTTACATGAGAGTTGGAATCGAATGTTGATGGCATATATAGTCTGATACTAACCTGAGTTTAAGAAAGAAGCGTACAATATCCCAATAGCCAGTGCAACTACGGTTCCTGTAGCCTAACGGACCTCATAGTATTGTTCTGATTGTCAGCTAACTGCCAAGCCTCTCATCGATCACCACCCAACATCAAGTAGTGTACAGACCGCAATGTAGGTATGAAGAGTGAAGACGGTGGTGGAACACCCACAACACAAAGTATCGTAGTCGATCAACGTTCTAGCAATTATTCTGTCCATTTGTTTAGAACATAAATGCTATTTATTTAGAACACATTTTCTTTAGAAGTTAAGTTCCATGGAGTCTTTCACAACGTAGGTTAAGTTCCGTAAATGATGATTACTGCTATAATGATGAGGATGACGTGTGGTTCAGCAACTAACTCGGTAACTGGATCGAACTGCCACTCCCGCGTGACAAGATTATAAGGAAAGTCCTGAAGGAGAGTCAATACCCCTGTCTGTGTTATTGGAACATTCGTCGCACTGTTGTCGAAATCGACAGAGGTTCTGATTGTTTACTGAAGCCGTCTTTTCATTGTCGGCCGATTTCACTTGTTGGCCAACTTACGACCACTGTAACTCCAATAATGAGCTGTGATAGTGATTGGCTTTAACTGACGGAAACTCGAGCGATTGGTCTTGGAAGGAACGTATACACTAACTGCAGGATTACGAGTCTTCATAATATTAACTAACTTGAAAAAGTTCCAGTCGAAATGTTTCTTAACTGAAATGTTGAGATCCTGGTGGCGAGAATACAAAATATTTTACTAATCTAAAAACATTCGAGCCAATAATTTTTGTAAAATGCGGTCATAGTCCCAGTATAATGGACATAAAAAAAGCGTTTTTCGGTAGTTATGGTAGTTTCATCAGTTGTGCTTACAGAAGTAGTAAATAAATAGGGCAGTATATTAAACATAACATATTAATATGATTAAAAATAGAGTAAAAATTTACGGTTAAATATTAACACGTTTATAAATATAAACACGTTAAAATCATTAATTTTTTTACATTGGGAGAAATAACAACAATAAATATGGTCGATTGTGGCCGCCAGCTGCCGCGGCCCACTTACGTCCAAGGCGCTCTCATTTCAACTCGCCGACCACATATTACTCTGATTTATATTTTTGGCTTATGGACTGTATAAATCAAAGCCAAGCAGTCTTGTCCCGTATCTGATGATGGTTTTTACCTGTCATGAGCTGTGTTTAACTACTGTCCATATTAGCACTTTGACTCTTCAAACAAATATTGTCACAGTGAGTGTTGGGAACATTTACCGTATGGCGATGTAACACCACAGCCATCTATATATACTATTGTACCGGGTCGTTTGACCGGTACATTTCGTTGCTTTCGTCGTTGTCTGCCTGACTGCCTGAGACCGCTCGTGCCCGGCGATTCGCTTTACTTTGGTGGCCGTTGGCTCGGACTCGTTCGTTCCTTGTTCCAGCTCTGGTCTGTCAGGTTGGCCGTCATTTGGATTGTTCTACGCCAGAACATCACCATGCTCGGCTAGAGACTCCTTAAACTCCAGGGTCCTTGAGCAGGACGTTTCAACCCTTAGCCTGTCGTCCGGGCAAAGTTCTGCCTACCACACTGCGAGCCTGGCCTGGGGACCATGTGATTGAGCGAGCTCTGCCCCTCACTGCCCTCTCTACTTCTCGGGGCTATATTCTTCAGTCCTCAGGTCAGTGCGTTCCATTTTGTTTCCCGGCGGCTGAGCTGGGGGTTTTGATGATATTATAAAAAAAAGAAAAAAAGTGAAATATAAAAAAGAAAATGAAGAAAAAATTTTGTGGAACTATTTAATTTGGCCTAGGCCTAAAACTGATTGGACAAAGTGATGAAACAGCCATGGGGACATTGATGTGTATATATTTCAAATTTAAGAAAAAAAAAGAAAAAACTTATGTTAATATTTATTGTTATTTATTTTAGTTAGTTTTATTTGTTGTTATATTTTTTAGATTTTATATTTGTTAGGTCCCTATGGTTAAGTTATGTTATTTATTTATATGTTTAGGCCTAGTGATTGTTATCTATATTAATTGTATTCTGGATGTCTTGAAGTGACTTTTTACTAGAACGGTACCGTGTTATATTTTTCTTTCAATTGTTTAATTTTTAAACTTTTACCAAAAGGAGATTATTGTACTTTTACTTAACTTCCTATTCGGAGCTGCCCAGGGATTCCGGCTTACTCCCTGACCTCGGTGGAATCATGGGATGTGGGCTAAATTGCCGGGGTAATTGTTGTTATCCAAAAGTTTTCTAAATTTTCACTATTAATTGGGTCTTTAATTTCTTACGTTTTGGGTGTCTCAGGCTAAACTGCAGATAGGCCATGCAGTTTGTAATTGTTAAATTTTGGTATTTGTAGCGTTAGTTGTTTTTGTAGCTTTTGTCTTTATCTTGTTAATTTTAGTGTTTCTTGTTGTTTATTTAAGTGCGAATTTATATTTGTTGCCTTCTGCCTATTTATATTGTGGCCTTCTGCCAGCCAGTTTTGCAGTTTTAACTTGAAATAAAATTAGTTGTGCTCAGCTGCCGAGTTTTATTTTGACCCTCCAACTGCCACCCGTGATCCCATCGCTTGACTTGTTTTGAGCCATCCCCCAGTTGGCACGCTTTCCAGCTTTGGTGGGGGGGATGGGTCTCACTATTAAGTACTTATTTGCCCGTTTTAGTTACCTCTAGACTCAGTAGTCTGAGCAGATATCTTGAACAACCTCTCGTTCAACTTACAAACAGTGGCAGATATCCCTGAGAGTTACACTCAATATTATTTAACTTTATTTGGTATCGTTGTTTTTACCAGTTTGATTCCAATTCGAGCCAAACAAATTTTGAAAGGGATTAGGTGACACTGTTAATTTATCATTAAGGAATTTATTAAAATCATTATTTTCTAATGTCAGGATCTTGGTTTGTAACAATGGCTACATTAATCCATCTTCAATAAACAATCAATAGATATGCACATCAGCTATCTGAAAAATATTTACAGTGAACTATAGAATGGCTTCAGTAAATTAAACAACCAAACAGTTTTCTAAGAAATGCCAAAGATTTGTCTGTTCCTGCTTGTATGTTTTTTTAATTTATTTATAACTCATATTTTATTATTAATCACTAACTAATATCTATAATTTGTCCATTAATTTTAATAATTAATTAATAATTACATTGTTTTATTTAAGATTCATAAACTTAATTATTTAATATTCTTATAGTAAACATAATTATAATGTTATAAGTATAATTAATTTATATTCATATTTTATTATTAAATATTTATAATAATTTTTTTATACTTTTTATAACTACAACCTACCCCAAGTTTCATATCTAAAAGTATCTCCGGCAGCGGAATCCAAACTCGTTATCGTCAACTGTGCGGTGTAGCCCCTTAGGCCATTTCGACAGGGAGACATTAGTGCGTTCACCCATGATTTAAAATGGCGTGTCGATATGGTTACACTAAGTTATTTATTATTCTTAACTTATTGATCTATCTATATTCGTTACTAATTAACGATCATAATTTACTGATTAATATTCGTAACTTATTGTTTGATATTTATTGAATTAATTTACATGTACCAATATTATATCGATTAAATTGAATAGTATATTACCTCTAGTGACAAAGATTCCGGCCGGATTTTTGATCGTGTTCTTCTAAATCAGCATATGGTATGGAGATCCCAGTAATCATGTCATACTGCATGCTATAGCGTAAGTGGTCGTATCTCCGTTATTTAAAGTCCGATCGGCACCAAACATCGCCTCGATGCCTTAAACATATCGAGGTCCTTTGTAAATGGGGTTGCCTATTTTGAGATTGAAGGCGCTATCCACCTTTAAAAGTCCAAAGCTCCTAAACGATAAGCGGTAAATTTAATACCGCCACACTTAATACCGTGGCAATTCTGCATATCAAGAAATGCAGCTCCACTCACCTCAAGAGAAAGAAAGAGGAGTCTACCAGTTCTACTTCAAAGCCTTTCCGCTTGGACGACCAACCATCGGTAAGGTCTTCCTCCAAGTCTCGGTCATCATCAATACAGTTCGGTTCTCCATTCTTTCTACCTACAACTCCGTGAAGACCACCCTTAGTGACATGGTTGGTCTCCACTGCATTAAGGAAGCCGAAAAAGCATTCAAGGGCCACATCAAAACCTATGTAATTAAGAATACCCCAGGCATTAAGAATCCAGCTGTTTTCATGCGGAGATCTCGGGAACTTCTTCGAGAAAAGTTTTTGGAAAATAGTCAAAAGAAAAACGTCAAGGCAAATCTCACATTCCTTGTCGAGTACAAAAAAGCAATATGTGACCAAGATATAGAATTGATGAATTTTAATAATAAGAATCGCATTATTCTTCCAACCGCCAAAACCGAGGACTATGTAAAGAGCGGTGAGGGAAAGCTACTCTCTGAAATGGAAGAGTTTTATACAAAGGGGTCAGGTTGGACACTGCATAGAATCATCTCGTTGCAGCTGGCTGACAACAGATATGTTCCACAGCAGGGATCGACGTACATGGAGTTGCAAAAGAAGATTGCAGCCAAACACTCCATGGTTAATATCCAAAAGCCAGAGTAGAAGTGCTTCCTGTGGTCTATTCTAGCGGCACTGCACCCCGTAGACCGTACGAAACACCCTCATCGAGTTCACCATTACTTACCGTTCGAACATTCGCAGGATCGATATCTACAGGACAAAGAATTTCCCGTCAGCTTGGATAGTGTCCGAGTATTCGAGAAGCACTCTGGGATTGTACGGTAGTTATGGCCCTCACACCCACCCACCTATACATGTACAGTAGCATTGATTTTATACACAAATAGATTTCCCATCCAATGTTAAATTTTGAGTCTCAAAATATCAGCTGTTTTTGTGGTCCATTGTGGAGCGCTAGTGTAGTCCCATGTAAATGTAATGCAGTTTAAACCAGCTGTGGTTGCGGGCCACACAAACTAACAAAATTACTGCCACAAATATACCTATTAGATGGTTTATCTCTTGTAGGTTTATATAATCAATGACGGTAGTTATGGCCCTCCCACACACCCATACAAATACGGTGGTTATAACTCTCCTACCCACCCATACACGTTCGGTAGTTTAGGCATATAGTTACGGTAGTTAGGCACACTCCGTCAAGGTAGATACGATGAGGAGAGAGTAGACTACCCACTGCTGATAACACGGAAAGAGCACCTTCTAAACATCGACTGGCTGTACATTAAGGATTGGGGAAACTCTCACCATTGCCTCATCAACGACCTCAGCTGACTGACCAGGAACCGGATAAAGCCCCATTACAGAAATACGTGGGTATGCCACCGCTGTCTGCAACACTACGGCCGTGAAGACCTCCTTATGGATCATCAAGAATATTGCAAGGACAAGCAATACGTTATAATAGAGATGCCAGAGGAGGGAATCAAAATGAAGCTTGAGGAAAGTAATAAGAAGATGAGAGCCCCTTTTGTTAAATACGCGGACTTTGAGTGCATATTGGAGCTCGTAGAAGAGACAAAAACGATAAAAGAAGAAAGCTCGTCAAAAATCTATACACGAGAAAATACCAGCGACATGATGTAGTGAGTTTCTCATACTACATCGTCTACGCAGACGGAGTCTACAACCCAACTGTAACGTACTTTGGTCAAAATTCGGTGAAAGTCTTTGTCAACAGCATGTTTAAAGAGTCGAGAAAGATGCATCAACTATATTCCAGGAGTTCTGCAGCCAAACCCATGGATATCAACCGTAACGATGATGTAGCAATTGCCAACTCTACAACATGTCACATCTGCGAGAAACCATTTACCGACCCGGAAAGCTACAAGGTCAGATACCATAACTACATCACCAAAAGGTGTAGTGGTATAGCTCACAACACATGTAATTTAAAATAATACTGCAAGCAAAATTTTATACCGATTTTCATCCATAACCTTAGCGCCTACCACACTCACCTTTTTATTAAGATGTTTGGCCTCGATAACGAAACAATCAGAGTTATCCCGAACAATGAAGAACGCTACATAACGTACACCGTCGAGATCGAGGATAGGGTGAAACTGAGATTCCTCAACTCGTGTAGGCTCATGCAAACAAGCCTCGACAAACTGGCAAAAAATGTATCCCCTTCGCAGTTTTGGCACACCTCAAAGTTCTACTCGAACAAAGAAGTTCGAGCTACTGGCAAAAAAGGGTGATTATCCCTACGACTACATTGATGTGATGAGCAAGTACCAGATGGCGTAATTGCCTGAACAGAAATACTTATACAATAAACTGAATCGGGTGAGTATTTAAGAATAGTACTAACACGATAAGAGGGTCTGGGGTTCATTAAATACAACCTATATGGAATAATATACACTAATACAATCAGACAGATTTCCTGCTGAACATTGTTGAAAACTTCAGAGACCTGTGCATCGAAACCTACAACTTGGACCCTTCCTGGTACTTCACCGCACCCAGCCTAGGATGGAGTTCTATGCTCAAGATCAACTCTGTAGTCTGCAGGCCTTAATCCACTTTAACCGTCACTCTGACCTACTTACCGCATAAGAGTGTGGGGGCAGGGAAGGGGTCAGTTTGCTGTTGTCTCGTCTGGGGCTTCTGAGGCTGCGTCACTTGGAGGGATATTCTCATCCGCTGTACGGGGAATCATTGAGGAAAACTGTTTCTTCATACTATATAAGATATAGAATTTTGGAAGTTCAACATTTAGGAAATTATTCAAAGTTTTACTTTGAGTTTCGTTCAACGGAAGAACAGCCTCGATTGGAACGATATTACTTTTGTCTTGATTATTCTGCGGCATATCATTGACATTACGTACTTTTCAGGTTATTAAATCCTATTATTTTATTATATTATATCCTTAATTCCAATTACTAACTCACTTGTCAGACAAGATAGATAAATTGCTTCAAAACTGACCGATGAATCATTTAACACACCACAGCATTCAAACATTCCTTGGGAGTTCTGATAATAACTATTTAAAACCTGTACTCGTTTGGTCCCACCACATAGTCTCAGACCATGTCTCAGACCATGGTCCCACCACATAGTCTCAGACCATGTCTCAGACCATATCTCAGACCATGGTCCCACCACATAGTCTCAGACCATGTCTCAGACCATGGTCCCACCACATAGTCTCAGACCATGTCTCAGACCATGGTCCCACCACATAGTCTCAGACCATGTCTCAGACCATGGTCCCACCACATAGTCTCAGACCATGTCTCAGACCATGTCTCAGACCATGGTCCCACCACATAGTCTCAGACCAAGTGATCAGCTACTTGTATTCTCTATCAAATTTACTGCTGATCCACTATCTAATAGTGCACGAAACTCTGTCCCCAGTAATTTAATTTAAATGTGTGGTCTCTGGTCACAAGTTGTTCTATTTGTGGAGCTATACATGTGTTGAATTTTCTTATATATTCTAACCATTCTTGCCATTTGTTGGAGGGCTTTACGGATTTTATTAATTGGGATTCAGCTGACCTTCCTTCCACTGAGTCCATACGCCATTCACCCGTTGGTAAGCAAAATCGTGAATTTTTACTACATCTCTTACAATAGAAGCATTTCAGGTTTTTCGGCAATCGGCATTTATTTTGTGTCTGATTATATTTATTACAGCCAGAATTATTTAATTGTTAGTTGTTCAGTTAGCACAGTAATTCAGAAGCGAATGTAAACTAACAATAGGAAAGTCGATTTATACTCGTTGAACTATTGTATTGTTGGGGGTTATTTATCGTAGTTATACAACTTGTCAAGTGTGTTGTTCTGACCCATCAGTAAAAACTATTACACCAAATATTGGCGAGGGGCCATCAAAGACGTCGTCAGTCATGATTCTTGGATTACAGATGTTTTACTGTTAGCCATTAGTATTAAAATGGTCGTGCGAGAGGAAAGTCAAGTGTGACGATTTCTTAGTATTTAATTACCCCACCACTAATTTACACTCTTGAGAGATTTATTCTTTGTTATTAAAGAGACGTCATATGCCAATCTCTGCGTTAATGTCGCTATTGTGTTGTGACGGAATAAAGTCATATTTGAAAGAATCACGTCCGACACCTGAATACTGAAGACTGTCACTGCCACTTCTTATTTATTTCTTCATTTATATCTGGAAAATGAAAAGTTGTGTTCTTACTTTCAAATATATTATTCCTAATTAACTTATAGCAAATTGGGGGAAGTATAGCACTCATTTAGTTCCATTTTCGAATTTATTTAGAAAAAGTGTTTTCTCAAAATATTTGTATTTTATGATTTTTGGTATATGGCCTCATATTATAAGATGTAAATTAACTTTGTCCAAACTTCAAGGTATATTCGGAATTATGAGAAATTGACTATAATTTGATGTCCTACTTAACGTTATTACACCTCCAATTTATTTATAGGTTTGCAAATTTTGCTAGAGTTGTGGCTCCATTGTCAAGACTTCGGACTGCGAAGGTTAAGGTCCAAGGTTCGAATCCCAAACTAAGCTAACGGTCGGTACTTCATTCGTTGAATAAAGTTCACATAAAGGCCTGCAGGCCCATTTGAACTGGCAAGTGAATTTTTTATTAAAATAGGAAGAAAGATTTTTTCGTCAAAATTAAACGAGAAGTATCTGTTTATGATACCTTTATAAATACTCAGTTATTGAAGTAATTTCAGAAATAAATTAAAACCCCCTCTCCTCCAAAAAATAGAAGTTATAATTTTCTCTGTACTCCTAAAGTGTCTTTACAATAAAAAAGAGAGCAACGTTTCGACTTTCCTGTTGGTTTTATAGCAAGTCCTCTTTATGCCAAATGTAAAGGTTTTATTGCGTCGACAAATGCCTTACAATTTTACCAGTGCCTTGTTAACATTAACTTTGAACAATTTGTTTTACTATTTACATTGACTGTGCATCATTTTACCGGGTGTTAAGTCACAGTACTTTAAATGTCATAAGTATAATACTACTAAGTCAATTTTGTAATATCAAATATAGGTAGTATTTTTAAATATAAAATGTTAATCATTACTGATTAATCAGTTGTGATTATTAATTATTATTATCGATCATTTTTATTGATTAAAAATCATCATTAATTTTAAGTATAATTACTTGTGCAGTACCTAAAAATACTCACGCCCAAGATTTTGATTTATATAAAGGGTAGATAATTAAAAACGAACTATTGTTAAAAAATTGTGGTAATTTCGTGGACCCTTCGTAACTTTTAGACTGTAGCATCTTAAGTGTCAAACTGATCGGAATTACGTTCGAATTTGGATAAAAGATAAAACAATTGTGAATGAGTGCAAACAATTGCTTTATGTTAACGATTAGTGTGAATAATACTCGTTAAATATCAATTGTATGTAGATATCTAGAACAGTTACTCAATATTTAAATATCTCATCTGTATTTTACCTGAAATTTTAACCACACTCAAACATAAATATAAGGCAAGAAAAAAATTGACATGCTCACATCCACTATTTTGCTTGTTTAAAGATTACATGTAAGGAAATTGTGTATTTATTTATTCACACTCTTTCCCATTTTTACAAGATATAGTCTATATACAAAACAATACAAGATGGCTTATAACTAGAGAGAGCGGTGTGTTTAGAACCACTATAAAATAATAAGAATAAGATAAGAATAAGAATAATTTTATTTCCTTTAGATATACATACATACATTTTCAACATTGCTTATGTAATTGTAACAACAACATAAATAAAGAAAATAGCACAAAAAACGAAACAAAGCAATCTAAAATCTTAAAATTAAAGAAAATGCATTCCTATAAAAACAAAAAAACACAAGATAACCTTGCTCTAATTAAAATATAACAATACAAAAATCTTAAATATTGAGTTTTCTATCTTAAGGAAATAACTAGGGCCTCTGAAGGCAAATGCCTGTATAGAGGTTCCATCAATTAAATTAAATGTTTTGCGCTTAAGCTCAACTAAAGATAAATAAAAAAATAATCTGTCTTCCCACAGCTAAATATTAAAAAAAAGTAATTATATATTTGCTTAACTTTATACAAACCTGACTATTTATAAAGTAATTAAACTAAACTAACATATTTTATATTGAAAAGCTAAATTCAATACTGAATCACACACACACACTCACACTTGTTATACAAACACATACAGTAATTCTTTTTATTCAATCTTATCTGAAAAGCTATACATTTTATTTTTGTACATTAAAAGAAAATAATAAAGAAAAAACCATTCCTCTATAATATTCAAATAAAAATGTGCATAACTAAATTTACATAAAATACACTATTTACAGGACAAAAATAGAATCATTATATGTAATGTGTAAATAGCTAAAGCGAAATACTTTATACGGAATTATAATTATACACCTTTTTATAAACAAACAAAATGATCAAAAAACCAAAGACTAAATGAAAACAAGATAGTCTTCAAATTATGGTCACTTATTTATCTTCGTATATACAGAATAGAATCAAGACTGTCCAAACTTGACAACCAAATTTTTATCCTTTTCATGAATAATGACACATTTTCTGAATTTTTAATCTCATCTGGTAGTAAATTAATTATTTTTGGGCCTAAAAAACAGAAGCACTTTGAATAAAATGTTAAGTTTGGTTTTGGAACAGGCAATGATTCTTGCTTTCTCAATTTTTGTTTATATGAAGTATTTTCTGGCCTATGTTTACTATCTACATACAATTGTTTCAGGACCTTGCAAATGAACATATACTTAACTGGTAAAATCTTTAAATTAAGAAATAATGGGTAAGATGGTTCCCTTTTACTCTTTTTTTATATCAATCTCAAAAACATTTTGTTGTAAAAATATTGGTTGTATATTGGTATCATATGTTCCACCCCAACAAAACAAACCATAATTAATTCTACTATGTACTAAAGAGAAATATAATGTTCTCAGAATGTTTTCATTGCATAAATTTTTCAAAAAATAAAAATATCTCAATGTGGTATTCAATTTTTGCTTTACATTTTGAACATGGTTTTTCCAATTAATTTCTTGGTCAATAAAGATTCCTACGTATTTTATGCTGTCAGTTTGTCCTATCTTTGCACATTTCACATTACAATGTATTTTCTGACACAGACAATCAACACATTTGTACATAATTTCATTTGTAAAATGGATGTCTTTTCTCATACTGAAATTTATATATCTTGTTTTTTCTGGACTTAAAAGCATGTTATTGTTTGCAAACCACCATTGTAACGTGTTTAGATCTTCAATAATATCCTGCCTTACATCCTCTCAACTATCCTACGTAGCAAAGTACAGTGTCATCTGCGAAAGATGTTATGATTCCATTGAAATTACCATCACACAAATCGTTAATGTAAATTAAAAATAGGACTGCTCCCAGAACTGACCCTTGGGGTACCCCATATTTTATATATCACACTTTACTGTACTTGGTGATATCGGTCAGTTTTGAAGCAATTTATCTATCTTGTCTGACAAGTGAGTTAGTAATTGGAATTGAGGATATAATAAAATAATAGGATTTAATAACCTGAAAAGTACGTACTGTCAATGATATGCCGCAGAATAATCAAGACGAAAGTAATATCGTTCCAATCGAGGCTGTTCTCCGTTGAACGAATCTGTACACTTTGCTGTCTATTTGCTAGATACCTCTTAAACCACTCTGCCTCTTATTCCACAGTTTTCTAATTTACTTAATAATATTTTATGGTTGACAGTGTCAAATGCCTTCTTTATATCTAAAAATAGTCCACTTACATTTTTATTTGAATTTAAACCATTACAAACAGAATCCATGAAACGTTGTAAAGCATACTCTGTATTTAAACCTTCTCTAAATCCAAATATATATTCAATGTAACAGTAGAGTAAATCCAAACATAGTACTGTATTAACAAATAGAAAATACATAAAATATAACAATATAAAACCACAAACATTTTAAATATATAAATAAATTCATCGAATACGTAGGTATAAAAATGATAATATAAAAGTAATAGTAAAAATAATAAAAATATCAGGTAGCCCAACAACTGCGGTCAGTGGTCATGTGGTGATGTGGCATTAAATGCAAATATACAAACAGAAAAATATATAAAATATAACAATACAAAATTACAAAAATTTAAAATATATAAATAAATTCATTATAAATAAGGTATTTGAATAACAATAAAAAATAAAACTATGATTGAGCCTTTGATTTAGAGCTTACGGCACGTCTAATATCCACAAAGAATCAATAACTGCTGTCTGGGCAGATATAATTCCCAAAGAAGAGAAGCCTCGGGATAGGACTATAGCTGGAGTAGTCACGAGGTTAGTGGCCCAGCTCAAACAGCCTTCGTACCAGTGGGATATCGAAACATGATCCGCTCCAAAAGCAGAGGACAGTCCGAGTTGTTATTAAGGAGCTTGTGGAGAAAGACTAGGTCGGCCACCCTCCTCCTAACTACAAATGGTTGGAGTGCATAACACCACTGCTCCAAAAGTAGAGGACAGTCCGAGTTGTTGTTAAGGAGCTTGTGGAGAAAGACTAGGTCGGCCACCCTCCTCCTAACTACAAGTGGTTTGGGTGCATAACACCACTGCTCCAAAAGCAGAGGACAGTCCGAATTGTTATTAAGGAGCTTGTGGAGAAATACTATGTCGGCCACCCTCCTCTTAACAACAAGTGGTTGAAGTGCATAACGCTGCTCAAAAAGGCCCACTGACCTAACATAAGACGTAAGACATGTAATTGAACCCTTCATGTTCAATGGTAACCTAGGTATCTGCGCTGAACGGGCGAGCGACAGTGGAGCGTCTGTCAAAAACCTATCAAACTGTTAGGCAGGAAATCGCACAACTGCGACAGTGGAGTGCCTGACTGTGAGGAGCTTAACTGCCGTACTCTCGCGGGTTCAGTGTGACAAGGGTTTGACAAGGGTTCAAAAACTAAGGGGTCTTGATATCTATGATGAGATTGTGTTTAACTTAGAGCAATCTAACTGTAGGTAATACATATGTTTATTAAATCAGCATACATGTTAATTTCATAAGATCCGGTTTCGAATTCCGGTTTTGTACACAAATTTTACACTTCATAAATATTTTAACAGTATATATAAATATTTCATAAATATAAATAAAAAAATTTTTAGAAATAAAAACGCCTTCTGGCATTGAAATTGTAAATATAAGCTATATTAAAATAAGCTGTTACAGTCCGATTCATTGACACGCTTCTAAGTCATAGAGAAGGTGTATTACATAAGACGTAAAATCGTAGATTGATTGGAGTTTGACGTATTCCTAAGTACCTATTTTTCATAGTACTTTCTATTAAATCAAGGTTAAGCAGGTTGAACCGTCAATAATTTATTAAAGCTGCATTAAAACTGAATAATAAGTTGATAGAACATCTGTTTGTGGTATAAATTTTCAGTTTTGTAATAAAACAAAATACCTTTAACATATACTGTACTATAAGATACCACCAAGAGTATCTTACAGATTTTTGTGGCGAGTGTGTTTTGGTATTTATTAATGAAATAAAAAATTGGGTGTGCGTCGGACCACACGATGGAAGTTATACTTCTTTGGCCATTCTCATACACCCACTCACGCACACAAACAGACAGGATATATAAATGAAATATAAGACATTTTTCAATATTATTCAATATATTTATCTTCAATATATTATACGTGACTTCATTATTATATTATACACCTATATTATCATTATCAGTAATTTCTTCGATTAAATTTCTTCGATTAACAATCGATTAATCGATAGTTCTTAAAAAGTTGTTCTTACTTTTCAGCGTGGCGCGGTTTCTCGACCAACATCCCATTCCAAAGTGTCTAACGGGCGCAAAGAAGTATAACTTCAAAATATTCTATATATAGTCAAAAAACTATGGCTTTGATGTCAGTACCGACATTCTCGGCCATTATTTTGCCATAGTTGTAATATATTAATTGGTAATATAATCAACATTTTTGTCTGCACTACTTTACGTACTTTTTCATGTTTTTATAATTTTCTTTAGTTACCAACAAACATATACATATCAAAGAGAATAATGCAAGTTGGTGTTCTTTTTTTTTAATTCAATTTGTATACTCTCAGTTCATCAAGAGCAGTGCCAAAACGTATACTGCATTTTCAAATAATATGTTTAACAAAAATAAACATAATAATACAGTACAATTTTTATAACCGTAGACTCGGCCGAGCACTACTAACTTGTATGAAAATGTGTGCATTACGTACGAGCGTCTATCAACACTGTTCTGCTTCCTATCATGTTTTAAATACCTATCGATGGTGAAGCTCGATACAATATTTATATTTCAATTATATGAATTGAATGAATTATACCAAATAAAAGTATATATTATTGGCTTTCTACTTGTGACAACTATTATAATATATATTATAATATATATTTTTAACTGCTGTTAATATTTGAAACATTATTATTAAGGTCAAAGAAAAATTATCTATTGAGGAAAGAAAATTTGTATTATTTGGCCAGGCTAATTTTGTAAGAGAAAAAAGCTAAATATTAAGTAAGTAAAATAGCATATTTCGTTCGAATTTCCATATTTTTTATTTTAGAATATTGTAGCCTACAGATTGAGTGTAAATAGTATTTCTTATTTTGGTTTAAGTATTTTTTGTCTATATATTTTAAATTGTTTTAAATATTAGTAAGTGTAACACAAATTATTTAGTTTGAATTTAAATGTATATTTATTATTTTAGAATGTTATTAATTAAGTGTTAAAACTTATAAATACAGATTCGTTATTTACAAGCCTATTTGTAGTTATTGACCTTTTTGTATCTCTTCCTTTTCTTTAAGACAACTTGCCGAGTAATAAAATTAATATATTTTTTTTTAAATCACTGACCTACGAGGCTTTTACGAATTTGCATAAACTATGGTTAATATTTCATAATTAATACTCATGAGTTAACACATTCAGTCGTCCTACGTGGCGTAAAGTTGCCCAAGCAGTTGTCACCGATGGTGGCTGATGGCCTCTAGTCGGTCATACTGCTTCACTCACATTAGTCACATTATTGAATTTGAATCAGTCATCGCCCAGCCTTCGCCCATTCACTTGTCAGTAGGTCCCACTTCTTTTGTGTCCTGCGAGTAGGACGTGGTTTTCAATTTCCGGTTAGGTTATTTTTTTGAGTTTCTATTACTGTTTTCAATTTGACTTTTCGGGACATTAGGTATACAATTAAGCAAAAAAGACGTACAGTGTATTGCAAAGAAGAAAACTTTAAAAATACTGTATTTATGGTCTAAAAACGCCCTGACCAATCTGAATTGTGTTCTGTAGCATGTTTTACAAAATTTATCCTAGATTAGAAACATTGTAAAGAAATAGACCTGAAAATAATAGTTTTAAATCGTTTTCTTTTGTTTTACTTCATTCCTATTATTACTAACTAGCTTATTACAAAATAAAGTTGTGTAAAAAGTATTGGACATTAGTTTTTCGGCAAAGTCGTTCACCAGGGACTGATGGCCGACTAGACGACCATACATACAAAGTAATTTTTTTGTA
Organism: Stictocephala bisonia; assembly: GCA_035578905.1. Lineage (NCBI taxonomy): Eukaryota > Metazoa > Arthropoda > Insecta > Hemiptera > Membracidae > Stictocephala > Stictocephala bisonia. The sequence goes on from JAQJVL010001866.1 coordinate 100,500, forward strand.
GCATTCCACATATACGGACTACTTCTGACAGTCATAAATTGATACTACACAATCACAAAAATGAGTATTTGAAAAAGGAATTTCAGCCATTGGGGTAAGTTTTTAATTTATACATGCAGCCATACATGGTGAAAACAATAATACGGCCTTGGCACTGAATGTGTTAAGGGACAAGTCATGGACAAAGGAAGAGTGTCTACGTGTTCCTTTTACATAAAAATAAATAGTATCAACATATAATTTTTCAGAAAAGATAATTTCGACTATGATAATATAAATATATCATTATCTTCGAGAGTTGATGAGGTAAAGGTGACGCGGTCCACCTCCGAAGACCAAGATAGTTAGTGTTAGGGTTGCCATACGTCCGTATTTTGTACGGATGGTTTGTATTTTACATTATGTGTCTGTGTACGTACCGTACAAAGAAAAATCCGGGTAGATGTCCGTATTTTCCGTTCTTTTTTATTAAAAATATTCATATTGTAAAAAAGACAAATATGTATTACGATTACTTTGGGCAGTCGACAGTCGTGATGGGTTGTGTATTGTATGACTTTTATACTATGCACTATTATATTATCACACACACCTCTTCTCTTAAAAAAATAATTTTTTCAACTCTTGAACTTGGCCGAAAATAAATTTGAGAATTTTGAAAGATTGTTGGAGTTTGTTCTTTCTCTACATGGTACTTCGGCACCAGTTGAACGATATTTTTCACTAGTGACAAGTGTCTGGACACCCGATCTGAATAGATTGTCAGTGGAGAAGGTCGAAGCTGTGTTGAGCATTAAAGTTACCAGTGACATGTCATATACTGATTTTATGAAGATTAAAACAATGGTTCTTTGCTTTTGAAAATTCTCTCCAGAAAAATATGACTGGTTTTAGCCTTCATCCAGTACCAATACAAGGATTTTCAAGGAGACTTATAAAACTTTATTGAGCTCGGCCAACATAACTTAAACTTCATGAATTGCATTTTTAAAGTACAAAAATGTTTGTTAATGTTGTATTACTCTGAAATCTTAAATTAAAATATAGTTTAAATAAAGTATTTATATATTGTATATATATAAAACTAAGTCGTTAGTATTATTTTGCCAATTTAACAACCCGAGGTAGAGTGCCGAGGACAGGTAGTTTTAGGTGCGACTCAGGAGCGCCTCCTCAGGAAGGGGTGGGGAGGCGGTCTTGAATCGCACCCCTAGCGAAAATTATTTATGACAACCCCTCAGCTGGGTAAAAGGCGCTCCTAAGTCGCGGAGTCGCGCTGAAATGACTGTAGCCTCTCAATAGCACCCAGACTGTAGGGTGCTCAATCCTGCTTGTAAACTGCATCAACCCGACTTCTCCTGGCAAGCGCATCAAGTACCTGGCTCTGTAAGGAGAGAAGGTTAGTAACTGTAGATCTCCCAAAAAAGAGGCCACGCTGTTCAACAATCGTATACTGCTTAAACAGTGGCCTGACTCCATCGAGCACCAAGCCCTCGAAATCTTGCTCATTGTAGATAACATAGCAATGGGCGAAAGTTCTCAACCCTTGTATTATTTCCAACCTTTTGAATAGGTACGATAAATGCTTTTTTATGAATCGAATGGAAAGTTCCTCGCGATATGGTTAAATTAAACAAGGTACGAAGCGAAGGAGCCAGTTCGTTACCGCCGTATTTGAGGACACGTGGGGGAGTTCCGTCTGGTCCACACCTCTTTGACGAGTCGCGTGCCGTCAGCCTCTTTTTAACTTCGTCCACAGTTACCCAGCAATCAGAGAGATCAAAATTGTGGTATTAAAAAACAGGTGGAGGCTCCTGAGACTCCTCGACAAAGACTGAAGAAAAGTAGTCCGCCAGCACCTGACACATCTGATCTGGTTGGTCGATCTCAACGTTGCCAGCCCTAAGTGAAGAAGAATCGGTAGGCTTACGTCTTAAATTGTTAACAAAACTCCAAAAAAATGTTGTTATTAGGAGGTAATGTGCTATCCACATGGGATACTTACTAAGCACGATCAGTGCCAGACAACACCTTGTACTGCTCGCGCACTTCCATGTTCAGAGACCTCTTATACCTAGCATGAAGTTCTTTACTAAACCACCGAGGGAAGACTGACCGGCCAGTTCTCTTCATAGGAGAATGCAGCTCCAAACATATGTTGAGCTGAGCACAGAAACTTGCGAAACTATCATCACCACATCTACTAGCGAAGCCACCACCACAATTAGTATCAAGCTTAACCGACCATTTAGCAAGTCAAGCCTAATAGCTTACAGGTCACATCTATTGACGTCATGGACAAACTTATGGCTCATAGGACTTGTATTAATAAATATTTGTATAAATATGCCTATATGCTACAAAAAACAAGCCAACGAATTTAAAATACACAGCTGGTCTGAATGTGACTCCAAGTTTTAGGCAAATGTTCAAGTGTAGCGACTTTTTGGTCAGTAAACATTATATTTACGCATACAACAGGTATGTTAATATTTTAGTAGAATTGGATTATGCGTCAACTTTGTAGTTTATTTTAGTATAAATCAAAGATACAAAAATGATATCAAATAATAACTGAAAGACTGCAGATGGTTCAGAATATTTACATCCAGTTTTTATTTCTACTTGATTGAAAAAAAGAAGAATTGCAAGCCTAGAACTATTTATTTGAATATACTTGAAAATCTAAATTTAAGTTTAAATCTAAATTTACCAAAATTCCTGAATATGTGACAAAATCTATGAAAATTTATCTGGGGAAACGGCCATATTTACTGATATTTTTTGGTTACTACTGTACCGGGTCTTTTGACCGGTACATTTCGTTTTTTTCGTCGTGGTCTGCCGGGCTGCCTGAGATCGCTCGTGTCCTGCGTTTCGCGTACTTTGGTGGCCGTTGGCTCGGATCCGTTCGTTCCGGGTTCCAGCTTCGGTCAGGTTGGCCTGTCTGTTCACTTGTTCTCAGCGGCCGTTCGTCACGAGATGCAGGGCTAGAGGCTCCTAAAACGTAAGTGTTCATTGTGTAAGTTTTAATATCTAATCACCCTTTTGGTGAAAATACTTTTGTTTCAAGGATAATTTTCATCGGGCTTACTTGTGTTTTCAGGGTTTTGTCTAATTTATATTCTTTGTCTGTTTGTTAACCTAGATTCGAGCCACGTGCTCAATGTTACATTTTTAGCATTAATTGCTTTTTATATCTGGCTTTATAATTAATAGTAGTTTTGTTGAGCCTTTTACAGTTGGAGTTACCGATTTACCATTTTTTTTGTTCATTGACAATAACCTAGCCTATCTGTGTAGTTTGTTTTTCATGTTATAACATTTTGCCCCTGTATCCATAGCCTAGTTTTCAGTTTGTCATTTTAAGTCCATATACGTAATTAATTCTTTGGTAATTTGTTAAGTTGTAGTTTGTCTTAAATCTGTTTTCCAACATAATTTTTCATAGCCTAAAAATGGATCTTTTATTTTTCTAGTGTGCTCCAATCATGTATAATTTTGTCTGTTCTTGTGTTGTTTTGCCCTTTCATGTTATATTTAGTTGTTATGTGTAATATTTTTGTTGTTGTGGCTGGACTGTTGTTTATGTGCTGTGGTGTTGCCTTGCAGTCCAGGGTCCTCGAGTGGGACATTTTCCCTCAGCCTGTCGTCCGGGGAAAGTCCGACCATCCACACTGCATGCCTGGCCTGAGGACCATGTATAGAGGCCATTGGCGACCCTGCTGCCCCCTACATCTTTGGGTAGGAGTCTTCTGTCCTCAGGTCAGTGCTTTCCATCTTGTTTTCCCGGTGGCTGAGCTGGGGGTTGATAATATGAAATATAAAAGAAGAAAAAAAAGTTGGTGGAACTATTTAATTGAGGCCTAGGCCTAAAAAACTGGACAGTGATTTGTGCAACACAGCCATGGGGGGACCTATATGTATTTTTTTTATTAAAGGGAAAAAAATTTAAAATACATAAAAAAAAGAACTTTTAGTACTTATTGTTATTTAGTTTAATTGGTTTATTTTGTTGTTATATTTTTCTAGAGTTTATATTTATTAGGTCCCTACCGTTATATTGTGTTGTTATTTATTTTTATGCTTTAGGCCTAGTGATTGTTATTTATATATTTTTTGTTAAGTGTATTAGGGGTGTTTTGAAGTGAATTTTTACTCGAACGGTACCGTGTTATATATTTTTTTTAAATTGTTTAATTTTTAAACTCACCAAAAGGGGATTATTGGGCTTGGCTTAACTTCTAATTCGGAGCTGCCCAGGGATTCCGGCTTACTCCCTGGCCTCGGTGGAATTATGGGATGGTGGGGCTAAATTGCCGGGTTATTTGAGGTTATCGAAATTGTTTCTGAATTTGTCACCTTTTAAATTGTTAATAAATTTTTGTCTTACGTTTTGGGTGTCTCTGGCTAGGCTGCAGACAGGCCATATAGTTGTTAATTGTTCATTTTGGTATTTGTAGCGTTAAGTGTTCATGTTCTTGTTATTTATTTAAGTGCAAATTGATATTGTGGCCTTCTGCCAGCCAGTTTTGCTTTCTTGGTAATAAATTAGTTTTGCTCAGCTGCCGAGTTTTATTTTGGACCCTCCAACTGCCACCCGTGATCCCATCGCTTGACTTGTTTTGAGCCATCCCCCCAGTTGGCACGCTTTCCCGCTTTGGTGGGGGGATGGGTCTCACTACTGTGCAAGGTAAATTTCAAAATAACAAAAACTAAGCGTTAAAAATTAAATATTTCCCATTTGTTTCAGCTACAAATTTAAAGTTTCATCTAAAATTAGTACTGTATAAAATTTACTCATTAGTAAGTCAGTGAATTTGTACCCCCCCCCTTACAAACACCAAGCCCTGCCGAGTGAGGGAGAATATACACAAATGAGAGAGGAAGAATAAACAAAATATTATTTATAGCCAAAAGTTAAAATATGCACCATCCGGGTGGGAAAGAGGGTTCAGGTTTCTTCTTTAGTGAGGTGCAGCACGTGTTTGGTAACTTTGTCTACTTGCAGTGGTCCCAGGTGTGTCCGTGCTTTCACCTTATGCCCTTATTTATTCTTTGTATATTATTATTTATTGTATCTTATTTATTGTATATTATTATTGTATCTATTCTTAAATATTATTTAACCTTAGTTTGCGCTATTGTTCTTCTTTGCGTTTCTTTAGTGGCAGCTTAGGTTTTAATGTAGTAAGGGGGAGCTAGTTCGGGGGGCAGTGCGGATGGCGGCTGGTGCTCCTGTGGCCTGTCAGGGGAACTGACTGCTTGAACGCCGAACGGCTCACCCATACTCTTGCTGGTGCTCCTGTGGCCTATCAGGGGAACTGGCTGCTTGAACGCCGAACGGCTCACCCTTACTCTTGCTGGTGCTCCTGTGGCTAGAGATGGGCCAAAAAGAACGGAACAGTCTTATTGGAACTGTTCTCTAGAGTTAGTTGTTCTGTTCCGGAACAGTTCACCAGAAATGACTGTTCCGGAACAGTTTGCTGAAGACGGACTCGTTTGAGTCACACATACGCAGTTCACCAGAAATAGAAATGACTGTTCCGGAACAGTTTGCTGAAGACGGACTCGTTTGAGTCACACATACGCAGTTAACCAGAAATAGAAATGACTGTTCCGGAACAGTTTGCTGAAGACGGACTCGTTGAAGACTAACTCGACACACATCCGGCCAATAAACAATGAATAGTTTAAACTAATCCGATTCTTAGTATAATTCACTTTACCATATTACTCATAGTAAATTAACGTTTTGATTTTGTTATTTTATCTACTATTTTTGTTTGTATGTACCTCTTCATCATTATATTAGTTTTCTAAAATATGTATTGAATTTAAACATGGGAACTCATTTTTACAATTTTACTTTCTTGTCTGTTGGGTTATCAATAGACTTTTTCTTTTGTCCAAACAGTTGTATATAAGTATATATGTATTTTATAACTATTCTGAATTCTGCAAATAATAGGCCTGATGTTGTATTATAAAAATAATGTATAGTTTTTTATCATATTTGCTGTACTTTCATGTTTTTTTATTTTTTTTATTTAGGAAATAATGGTATGTCTTAGTACTATAATTTACTTTACCATATTATTGATGGTAATTTTACGTTTTGATTTTGTTATTTTATCTACTATTTTTGTTTTTCTGTAGCTATTCATTATTATATTAGTTTTCTAAAATATTTATTGAATTTAAATATGTGAACTAATTTGTACAATGTTACTTTCTTGTCTTTTGGATGATTAATTCATAAATGGATGATTAATTAATTGTCTGGCATTCTCATTTGTCCAACCAGTTTTGTATAATTATAAATGTATTAAAAGCAAGAATTTATCCAAATATGATTGATTTAACCCACTTTAGAAATATAATTTTTTTTTTTTGCAGAGAAATGTTTTAACCCTTAGACTCAGGGTTCCAAACGATTCCGAACACTCAGGAGTTGGATGAATCTAGCTGGTCTTGGTTACAATCTGACTGTTCTTCATAAACTGTTCCGGAACAGCTTTACGGAACAGTTCAATTCCTGGAGTTGTTCCGGTTCCGACTGTTCCGGAAATTAACTGTTCTTGCCCATCTCTACCTGTGGCCTATCAGGGGAACTGGCTGCTTGAACGCCGAACGGCTCACCCTTACTCTTGCTGGTGCTCCTGTGGCCTATCAGGGGAACTGGCTGCTTGAACGCCGAACAGCTCACCCTTACTCTTGCTGGTGCTCCTGTGGCCTATCAGGGGAACTGGCTGCTTGAACGCCGAACGGCTCACCCTTACTCTTGCTGGTGCTCCTGTGGCCTGTCAGAGGAACTGGCTGCTTGAACGCCGAACGGCTCATCCTTACTCTTGCTGGTGCTCCTGTGGCCTGTCAGGGGAACTGGCTGCTTGAACGCCGAACGGCTCACCCTTACTCTTGCTGGTGCTCCTGTGGCCTCTCAGGGGAACTAGCTGCTTGAACGCCGAACGGCTCACCCTTACTCTTGCTGGTGCTCCTGTGGCCTGTCAGGGGAACTGGCTGCTTGAACGCCGAACGGCTCACTCTTACTCTTGCTGGTGCTCCTGTGGCCTGTCAGGGGAACTGGCTGCTTGAACGCCGAACGGCTCACCCTTACTCTTGCTGGTGCTCCTGAGGCCTGTCAGGGGAACTGGCTGCTTGAACGCCGAACGGCTCACTCTTACTCTTGGGATAGTCTTTCATACAGGGTGTCCCACGATGATGTATATAATTGTCTATTGTACCTCCTCATTTTTCTGTCGATACTTTCGAAATTTGACTAACTTTTAATCATGGTAAACATTGTTTTATGAACTTTAAAGCTTACTGATATTTGTAATAATACTGTACTTTATTTTAGTTTTTTCTGTTATTCACCAATTTAGTCCTGTATTGAAAAGTTTCTAGGTTACAGAAACATCGATATAATAATGAGCATCCAAAAGAAAATCGAATGAGTTTACATTTTCTTGGGTCACACTGTATTTAAAATTCTCTATACATAATATTTTTTTCGTATCAGTTTTTTAATTATTATTCTATGTTCCACATGGAGGATGTTAACTTGACAATCATACGGCCAGAGAGTCTTCGAACAGGCTTATCATAGTATACCGACTCCCAGATTGCAAGTACAAATCTATTGTAAATAAACATTTAACCACGAATAATAGAGTCCGTGTGTATAACTAAAGAAAACACATTCACATTGGCTTTGCCGGAACTGCTAACACTAAAACTACTTGTCGTACAAGCAAAGACTTTCCCATTCACACCCTTTCTTACTGAAGAGGACAAAAGCACAGGGTGAAAGGTTTACTGTAGTACCTTCACGACTAAGTGGGTTCAACAATTTATATGTTAACATTCAGGAGCTAAGTCAAATCCATTGATTATAAAACGTAGGTAATATTTGTTTATGCAGTACTAAATGATTACTGACAATGCAGTGGAGGGGATAGCATGTCAGCTGAGTGAACGCGTGTCGCCACGGCTACGGAATAACAATTACTAGCCCGTAAATTAATTATTTTTAGTAACCTATAAGCAGGCTACAATCGGTTATCTGGAGTCCGTTTAAAGGTCACGTGACTCGTCTTTCTGTTATCTACCGTGAGTGGAAGGATGGCGCCACCAACAAGAACCACACGCAATAGCACCACCGAAATGTCTAAGCGATTTGCTTATTGCTGAAATCGCAGACGTGAATGACAACAGGGAATTCATGGAGAGTATAGCCATTGATTTTAGTATATAAAGAGATACTCCATCCATATGGGAGAGTTGTGGCGAGGCCCCAAAACTGTTTTGAGGCCCCACGCTGCGCTGCGCATAGCCCTATTTCCTCTCTCTCTCTCTCTCTCGCACGCTCTTCTGTCTCTCTCTCACTTCTTCCTCTTAACCCACTCTCCCATTCTCCAGACAGCTTCTCCAACCTCTCCTTCCTCAGGTCCCACACACAAACAACGTCCTGCTTAGATAATTATTTCCGTTATTCCATATTGCCAACATTTATCCGAGTTCTCTGTTTTTATATTTGCTTGCATCTCTTTCGAATAATAAAGAATACTGTGTTGATACTATTACAGTAAAACTCAGTGTTACATTCGTATTGAATAAAGAAATATTTATAACTGAATAAATTAAAACACTATATTGATTTATATGATTAACACACCGTGTATTTGTAAATAGACATACTTGAATAGACCGCTAACTTATCGGCTATGCTGGCGATAATTACTGCTGATTTAAGTAAACATTTTCATATTATTTAGCCCATTTGAAAAATCTTTATTTATTGCATTTTAACCATCTATTAGGTGATTAAATCGACTGTTGTACTCAATCATTAATTTTTTCATATTCGGTAATTGATTAAAAATAAATTGTTTTCAAATCCAATCAATGACTCTCATTTCAATTATGAAATTAATCTGCAAATATTCCAGGAATATATAATATAGTGAAATATTAAAAATGTGACATTATTTATTTCTTTGACAAAATAAATATTGAAATAGGCCTATGATATTTATATAGAATAATACTGGGCAAAATATAAAACCCAAGTGAGATTCAAATTTATGATAGGGTTAGAAAAAATCATAACAAAACCACTAATTTATTTCTATATATACACATCTGTTTTTCATACACATTTCTATTATTTTACTAGATGTGAAAGTATGGATAAACTGCAATTTACTTATATTTTCAATTTCTCTGGAAAAGACACTCTGGAATTACACTGGTAACACTTCACAGGTAGCGTGACCAGCAATAACATAAGAAATAACTAATTTTAAGTAACCACAGTCTAAATAATAAAAAAATTAACTATAGCCGCACTCTGTGGCGTTTTTAATTATAACAATTCGAATATGACTTATTTACACAACTGAGAATGAACAGAACAAACAATGCCAAGAACTAACAAAACTATATAAACAAATAACTTTTTCAAATAATCAATAATATAGGTAAAAAAATAATACGTAAATTTGGGTTTTGCGCATATTTTAAACTGTAATAGTATGATTTCAAATTGAAACAAATATATATATATATATATATATATATATATATATATATATATATTGTATTAATGATAAGCATACACTTTCAGATTAGGTAAATTAATCCTAAGTAGAAGAACAGGGACCTTTTTTAATAACCAAACACTTCAACTCTAGAACTGTGGGGAGTAATATAAGCTATACATGTTTAAAAATTATTGTAATTTAATATTAACATTCAAATAAATGGCAAACATTCTTACATTAAACACCTGCGGTTAAAAAGATGACTAAAAGTCAAACAACTTATATTATTTACACTTATTTAGCTACACATTAGATTAATTAGGATATAGTATTACGGTGATCATTTAAATCACTAATGAGAGTTAGGAGAGAGAGGGTCCAATAACAAAACTTGCGAGCTGTACTTAAAACGTTACAAGAAAAACAAAGGATATGCGATGATTGTTAGTATAGTACCGCACACAAAAATAATAAATATAAATATTAATAAAAATATTTTCCATTTAATTGTTGTTTTTTTTTTTTATCAAACTCAAGCCCAAAATCAATTCAGATATTGTCACACTTTAGTTGTTAAAGAAAAATGAAATCCTGATTTTGTCATCTTGGAAACAAGTTCAGCTGATATAGATAATTATTATATATTTTACCAATAACCAAGAAAATATAAGCACAGAATAAGCAGATATGTGCTTATTTTGTAGTATAAGTTTGGTGCTATTCGGAATCAGGCCAGTGACAATTCAAGTTATTTTTGGCGGATTGTGATATTTACGGAAATATTTCTATAGCACAGCTTGTGGTCTAAGTTGCATTTTTCAGCGGCCAAGACTGGACAGACTACCTGAGATCGGTATTGTGCGCAACTCGAGTACTGGTTTGGGGCCTTCTTGGGACATCGCAATTAACGCAGGTAGGATTGCGCGCAACTCGTTAACGGCCAGAGAGAGAGTTAGGTCTATTACATGATTTTCGGCAATGCGACTGAAGAACTGAATTGTGTGCGTGTATGTATTTTTCTTTTTCATTTTATGACTCCGCCACTATTTATGAAATCATCAATACAGCAGATATTTTCTCTTTATCTCCATCTCTTTATATTAAATAAAAAGAAAAAATGCCAATTGTGGTATAGACTAAAATAGGTTTACTTTACCTTCCATCAAACAGTTCACAGCGTGTGATGGTGATAACAACTACATGTTTCACCGTGAATACGGACGGCATCTTCAGGTTAAAGAACGCAAATAAGTCCAAGTGGGACGCATCACAAATTAATTAAAACTTAACAAACACAGTTCACACACGAGGAAAACAACGAATATTAAAACTTTCGGTAGGCCTAACACACACATTTCACTGTCCACGGCGTGACCCGGAAGCAGATTTTAACATTGTGGTATGTGTGACAAATAGTTCAATTTACTTTTAAACAAAAAGGAATATTCATTTATAATTAAAAATACAACAATAATTATACAATGCAATATTGACAAGAAGCTTTAATTACTTGATAAAAAATGAATAATGATTTCGATAATATAAAGGGTTAATTCTAGTATTAAATGTGAACTACATGACAGATATCTTGGCGATCGGCGTCTTAAGAATAAATGAATAAAAAATAAAAAATAGAGTTATTGTCCTTCAAAATAGGTACCACTGAACTTAACTTCAGGCTCTCAGAAAAAAATACCTTTGATAAAACTACTGTTTATTAAGTGAACTAAAACTGGTAATCTCATCAATTATATTTTTCAGTAAATGTACATTAATTTGGTCAGAGCCAGTTAATTTTTTATTTTTTAAAAGCTTAACAATACTCTTAATTTCATCTAAATCTGTCGGAGTTATAAAGAATGAATGTTGATAGTAAGTACGTAAAGGTGGAAGGGTATTGCAATATACAACGTCTGGAAGGCTAGACTGGATTGTGATAAGATGATTGTTTATCTTATCAATGACGGAAGGCTCACGCTTAACTTCGCCGTTTGGCAATTGAATTAGCTCAACTATTTTCTTTGAAAAACCACTTGTCAAGTTATTTATTACCTTCCACTGCTCAGATACATCATCTTTACAGTCTTCTAATAATGTTGAATAATAACTGTGTTTTTGTAAAATTGATTACATTATTTAATTCATTAGTAGCCTATATTTTGCAAAATAATTTTGAAAACTGTCATATCGTCTTCTCGTATATATAATTTTACATAATTTTTTACGTCTCTCAAATTTATGTAAAATGTTTGGTGTTATCCAGGGACTTAACAATAGCCTTTAACAATTTAGAACTACCACCACTTTTCTTGCTACTTCTAAATATACAATTACTTAAAATATCAATAAACTTATAATACAAACAGTATTTACATCATTTTATATAATGCATAATGTTTTAACTAAACATCTGTAACACACTGTTATTTACATTGACAAAATAACAAAAATATGTCCCCTAACATTTTTCATATTCACAAACCCCTAAGGCCTAAATAAAAGATCGCAATTCCTTTCCGTGCAAGACAAAACACAGCAAGGAATAATATTCCACTTTGACCCACTATCAAGGCCAATCGGCGACAGTAGACAGGTGCAGGGGCGACAGTTGACAAGTACTTCCGGACCAGCGTCTGAAGAGAAAGAGAGAGAGAAAGGGGGAATGAGAGGGAGTGATTAGTTTCCTGTACTGCTCACAGGTTGTGCAACCGAACAGTCTTAACTGGAGGCAATTTCGACCTCTTTAACTTGATTGACGACAAGTTGCAGCACGGTCACTCCCATATTCCGTGCCATATTGGATGGAACTATCTTCTATGTATAGTAAAATCAATGGTATAGCTGAAATAAAACATGACATTAAAGAGTTTAAGAGTGATGTCAATAAGTCACTTGAATTTTGTAATGAACAAATTGTATGTTGTGTAAGTAAACTTAGGGAATACAAGTTAATCCCAATGTGAATTGAATATTGAACAACTTAAATCAGAAATATTAAGATTACAAAAGCAACTAATGGATACTAAAAAAGCCCAATTTTCATCCGACCAGTACAGTAGCAATAACTGTTTGGAGATTCGTGGAGTGCCAAATGCGAAACCAGAAAACATCGTAGATGTCGTCAAAAACGTGGCAAAAGCTCTCAACTTCAATCTTGAAGAGCGGATGATTAACGCCGTACACCGTCTGTCACAGAACCCGAACGAACCCGGCTCTCCAAGAGGAATCATCCTAAAATTCTGTCGGCGCATCGACATGGAGGCAATGCAAGCAAGGACCAGGGTGAAGAATGGCTTTTCTGCGGCAGAACTCGGCTACAACAGCGAAAATAAAGTCTATATCAATCAACATATCGCTGACAAGAGAGACCAGGGCCTTAAGGAGCGAGACTCGGGTGATGATACAAAAGAAGGGCTACAGATACGCCTGGGTGATGAGTGCAGGGAAGATCTTCGTTCGACGAGAAGAGGGAACAAGAGCCATCCACATCGCAAGCAAGGCTGACCTGGAACTTCTAAAATAAACTTGAAAGTACAGTATATTATTATTTATATCTATCTATGTCTCGTATATTTATTTGTTATATTTTTCTGTTTATATTAATGTTTGTTAAGCTGTTATTTATTTTTAATGTTAGTTGATATCTATTTTTATAATATATTGTTAATATTTTATTTCCATTATTTATTAATACTAGCTCTTAATATTTTTATAAATACTTAGTCCTAAATTGACCGATCATTTAATGCATATTTACTATCAAAATGTTAGAGGTTTAAGGTCTAAGTTAATAAGTTTCGGTTGGAAGTATTATTAAATAGTTACCCTATAATTGCTTTAACAGAAACATGGTTAAATGGCTCAATAAAAAACTTTTTAACGATAATTACAATGTTTTGAGGCGTGCCAGAGATGAGGTGCGAACTAATAGGCGTAGGGGTGGGGGTGGGGAGTTTTGTTGGACAATAATTTTATAGGATTCAGTGTATATGTAATTATCAGTTTTAGTGCAATTTTTATATTTAGGCTTTTTCAAATGTTAGTTAATATTATATTAGTAATTGACAAGGAGGCCTTGCGTTTGCAATGGAAGAGGGCAGAGCTTTGTCCCACAGTGTTTAGTTATTTTTTTATAAAAATGAGCAATTTAATAAAGCAAAAATAAATAAAAAAAGCGGAAAAATTATTCTACCAATCAACCTTAAATTTAAACATTAAATAGTAACTCATGACACCTGTTCGATTTACAATACTAAAGTAAATAGCGGCGTCTCGTTCAAAGTTACAACAAAGTTGATTTATTTATTACAGTTCAAATTCCAATTTCTTGTTCCAAGAATATCAGGATTTGATCCCATTCAAAGGCAAGACATTTTTAGCAGATCACCTATTTTTCTACAGTTTATTTGCTGATATTTAATGATTCTTTCCAACGATAATGGCCTTGGTTTGTAACGAATACTCAGTATGCTCATTCACAGTCATCTCATTATTTCGTAACTCATATTCGCTCATATTTTAAAGACGGTTGTTTTAGGGATAAATAAATAGGTTTGGAATCTCTGTCTAATGTATATTTGGCTTTTGGGGTGGGTATCTATGTTGTACTAGCAGAGTACCTGTGCCTTATACATGTGTATGTTTACTAGCGTGATAGCAATCGGCTAAGGCTTCGGACTATGGAGGGTAAGGTCGAAGGTGTCCATCCCCAACTGAGCTAACGATGATTACTTCACTCGTTGGATAAAGTTTACGCACAGGACTACAGGCCTATTTAAACTGGTGAGTGAATTTTTTTTTAATAGGAAAAAAGGGGGAAAAGCTTTGCAATAGCGAAAATTTTAGAGGAATTTTATCATATTATACTATATGGTAATTTTTAAATTCTTCAATTTAATTCTTGATTCATCAATTCAGATTAAACTGTGTAAATGCAAACAGCGTCTTACTTCAATTTAACGTATACAGAACCCACATTGAGATATTAACTTAGTTTGAGACAGCTTTTTCCATGAATCTACACTGATATCTCTCTCTATATCACGTCTATATTTTATTACAGCGATGAGAATGTAAACAAACAAAACGCTGGTTTTAAGTTTTAAACAAATTACTACCCCTAAATGCATGATTTTTCTGACTCCCTTTAAATCCACACGATTTTTCTGACTCCCTTTAAATCCGCACGTGCAAAGTTAAACGAAATCATTAAACCAAATGTTATGAACATTTTGGTTATTGAGTTAGTTATCTGTGTGGTAATGGGTAATGAATACCATTTCGTAAACGTTTACCCACCAAAACCCTTTTAAAAGTTTTTTTCACTTTTATTGTCACACCAAATCTGTTCAACTAAGAAATATTTAGAGTATTCATGTTAAGACTCAATTTTCTTACTTTTTTATTTTTGCGACGCGGTGTTATAAAAGTGGCACCCAATATCAAAAAACTATTTTTAAGTGATATTTTACCCCTTAGAGACTGATTTTTCATAAACCCCTTTTTGATGCAGTAATACAAGTTATAAGAGAACAGAAATCACGTACATCTTCATTTGGCTTGTTGTTATTCCCCTCGTGGGCCGTGTCAGGACAGTAGACCAGTAGGCCGAGAACTCGAGCCAAGGGGTACACTATGCCAAATAACAGTAGCATCAAACCACTGCCTTCACAATCAGAACTGGGTTTCGTAAAGGTTGGTGCTATCGATGTTATTAAGTCAGTACATTTCTGACAATGACATAATCTCCTCAGCCTCACTCCCCACATGAGCTAAGGATACTTAAAAAATCAAAATTATATCTTTATTTTTTCTGAGAAATTCTAAAAATCCTTGGAACTGGATAAAAATCATGAAAACCTATTTTCATGGCGAATAATAGACAGAAAGTAATCTACCTAAAACAAACGACCCGTCTGTTCTTTTTTTAAATGAATAGTCCACTTTTTGTGTCTATTTGATGCGTCGTAAATGGTACATTACCATTTCGGACGTACATTTCACTGTAAATTACAGTTACAACAAAACAAAGTCTTCGATTATCATGGATGGATGATTTTTAAACTGTTAAATTAAAATCGCCTTTTGGTTACTGTCGGCGCAGACATTATGTGACCCGAGTTTGCAGGTTCTTTACTAAACAACTAACAGGCCTATGGAAACTCCAACCACACCATTGTTTTTACTCTTTTGATTTTGCGTTATAATATATACATTTTAAAGTTATATTACAAGTTTTTATAGTTTAGTTTGTATCTTAGTTGGAACAAAAAAAGTATCGAAATTTTAAATAGTTCTCGCTGTACATAAAATTTACACAGTTATTACTCAAAAATCCGATTAACATATCGCATGCATACAGTATTTCAATATGTGGTTGATCGAAATGTTTTCTATAAGTTTTATAAATTTTAGAATTTTAACATTTCAAGAAAAAACGTTCTTATCAATTCCCTGAAACAATGTTTTCTTGGCTTCTAGAGGTCTTAACATTATTTACTTGCTCTTGTTGTAATCTTCGTGACGTTCATTATTGAGATACATTACTTTCATATACGTAAGTAAATGCAGTGATTTTAAATTGATATAAAATCCCCGGATTTACTCACGCATATATTACTAATATATCGTAACTATGCGTGTGTCATACATTACTAATGTATCGTAACTATGCGTGTGTCATACATTAATAATAAATCGTAACTATGCGTGTGTCATACATTACTAATGTATCGTAACTATGCGTGTGTCATACATTACTAATGTATCGTAACTATGCGTGTGTTATACATTACTAATGTATCGTAACTATGCGTGTGTCATACATTAATAATGTATCGTAACTATGCGTGTGTCATACATTAATTATGTATCGTAACTATGCGTGTGTCATACATTACTAATGTATCGTAACTATGCGTGTGTCGTGTATTACTAATGTATCGTAACTATGCGTGTGTCATACATTACTAATGTATCGTAACTATGCGTGTGTCATACATTACTAATGTATCGTAACTATGCGTGTGTCATGTATTACAAATGTATCGTAACTATGCGTGTGTCATACATTACTAATGTATCGTAACTATGCGTGTGTCATACATTAATAATGTATCGTAACTATGCGTGTGTCATACATTACTAATGTATCGTAACTATGCGTGTGTCATACATTAATTATGTATCGTAACTATGCGCGTGTCATACATTACTAATGTATCGTAACTATGCGTGTGTCATACATTAATAATGTATCGTAACTATGCGTGTGTCATACATTACTAATGTATCGTAACTATGCGTGTGTCATACATTACTAATGTATCGTAACTATGCGTGTGTCATACATTAATAATGTATCGTAACTATGCGTGTGTCATACATTAATAATGTATCGTAACTATGCGTGTGTCCTACATTACTAATGTATCGTAACTATGCGTGTGTCGTGTATTACTAATGTATCGTAACTATGCGTGTGTCATATATTACCAATGTATCGTAACTATGCGTGTGTCATACATTACTAATGTATCGTAACTATGCGTGTGTCATGTATTACTAATGTATCGTAACTATGCGTGTGTCATACATTACTAATGTATCGTAACTATGCGTGTGTCATACATTAATAATGTATCGTAACTATGCGTGTGTCATACATTACTAATGTATCGTAATTATGCGTGTGTCATACATTAATAATGTATCGTAACTATGCGTGTGTCATACATTACTAATGTATCGTAACTATGCGTGTGTCATACATTAATTATGTATCGTAACTATGCGTGTGTCATACATTAATAATATATCGTAACTATGCGTGTGTCATACATTACTAATGTATCGTAACTATGCGTGTGTCATACATTACTAATGTATCGTAACTATGCGTGTGTCATACATTAATAATGTATCGTAACTATGCGTGTGTCATACATTACTAATGTATCGTAACTATGCGTGTGTCATACATTACTAATGTATCGTAACTATGCGTGTGTCATACATTAATAATGTATCGTAACTATGCGTGTGTCATACATTACTAATATATCGTAACTATGCGTGTGTCATACATTACTAATGTATCGTAACTGTGCGTGTGTTATACATTACTAATGTATCGTAACTATGCGTGTGTCATACATTAATAATGTATCGTAACTATGCGTGTGTCATACATTAATAATGTATCGTAACTATGCGTGTGTCATACATTAATAATGTATCGTAACAATGCGAATGTCATAACGCAAAATTAAACGAGGAAAACAATGATGTAATTAGGCCTCTTAGTTTTTTAGTAAACAACCTTCAAACCCGGGTGCACATAATTTCTGCGACGACGTTATTGCACCCGAAATTAGCAAGAATTTAGCAGCTCGTACTTTACTGATATGGCGATCAACTCATTCTGCTTGCCGTTCTGTTTGGACTCTTTTATCCTCCTCTTAACTTATGTGGTTACAAGAATACTTAGGCTTTAAGCCCCCATCCCATAAGGTTGAAACTGGCTAATTCTCTAAATTCATTTGTGAACATTGGCTTTCGGAACTCTTCTCCCGTTACTATTATCTCGTAAAGCTCCTTTAGTAGATATTAATATTCAACTCCTTGAAATGATCTGATTAGTCTCTCAATAAAAATATTTAAAAACAGATATTTGGAAATAACAAATTTGGTGCCGCAGTTCTTTAAAAATTATGATAAATAATCCTAAAGGCCCATTCTACAGGCCCATCCTACTGCTATTCCTAGCTATTCCTAATGCCAACATTTTATTTTAAAAATCAATCGTTACTTTCTCGGATGTATAAATCTCTACTAATTATATAGAGTTTTTATTCGTTGTTTTCTCTTTGCTTTATTGAACATTTGAATACATTCTTAAAGAAATTTTCATAACTATTCAAAATTAAATATATTCAAATTTTTCAGAATTTTACCTTAAATATTTAATTTTAGTATTACTAATTTATCTTGTTGTCTATAAAATAAGTTTACTAATGCGACAGTGCATTGAAGTAGCAAAGATGACCAGTTTATTCCCAGGCCGTTGAAAACACTTCATGCAAAAACATCTTCTTTTTCAGGCCCTAGTATGATAATAAGTTACCAGCAAATATAAAAAAAACTGTGCCTCATTTGGAAGCGTTAATGTTAAATTAAAAAATATGATTTTTCGGTATAAGATATTTAACTTATATTTTTCTAAATTCAAACTTACACATAAAAATCGGTTTTGTACATACGAGTATGGGAATGTTTTTTAACGTGTTTGAGGCTCACACCACATAGTGAGACAAACCTAAAATTGGGTATTTATTTTTCATTACTCTTAATCGAGTATTAAGGAGCTTTTATGTAATTACCGTAGGTCAATAATTGCAATTGTTTAAAAACAGTAAAATTACTTTTTTAAATAATTGTTTAAAAAAAGTAATTGTGACATGTAAGCAACAATCACTGCTTACTGTACAATATGTGTGAATTTATCTGTTTTCCAATGTATCTTACAGGATTTATGTCTTCTTCATTTATTCATATCATGGTAAAGATTTTGCAATTGTAATTTTTTGCTATTATAAAAACATTCTCTGATGTTTTTCAACTTGACAATCAATATACTGTATGACCATATCAAGCTAACCGGTATTTTTACTACACTTTACACCCCTGCGCTGATGAGGTGTGCAGTATGTATCGAGGAATGTTCGGAGGATGTCTAAAATATTTTATATGTTTTATTATGTATGAATGATCAAATAGGGTTATTTGGGATTGTATGTATATACGTGCGTGTATTTATTGAATATGTAAATGGTGTTTTTAAGACAAAGCCTTTTTTCATGCTTATCTACGGTCAGACATATATTATGGAGATATGTGTTTGTACTTTCTACTGTGTTTCTTATTGTCATTATTTCTCCATTTACGCTAACAAGGCTTAAGACTGTTTTGGGGTTTTGTTTTCTTATATTTTATGTGAACATTGTAATCAATAAAGATTATTATTATAACTAAAAACCGTGTGTGATAGTTGAGAGTATTTTTATTGTTAAATAATGTCACAAAACCGAAGAGAAGTATGTGTTTTAGTACTGGTAGGAAGTTCGGATGACCGGTGGTATTTGCGATGATGTCAGTGGTCAGCTATTGGGGCGTCGATGGCTCCAGGCACCGGACCATTCCGGCATGGTAACCCATCTGACCGCGGCGGATGTCCACTTACACATTTGGGACCATTCATGTACGATTAATTATTGGCCATCTTGCCCCAGTATAATACAAAATAGTATAAAATCTTAACAAAAGTTACATTTTTTAAGGGGCTTCCACCCCTCCCACTGGAAATTGCAGCTCTGGGCCGACAACTAACTAATGGCTTTTAGAGCCACTTGAGTTGGTCCCAGAATTTTTAACAGGTGTTCTAAGCTTCCCAAACTTTATTTTATTTGCCTATACACTTAAATTTCGTAACTAAACATACATTTTTTTTTCTTTTAAAGTTCTTGAGCTTCTCAGTTGTTAAATTGAGTTAAATAAAATAATACATTTGCCTGATTCATGTGAGTTCCTGTAACATTGATAGACATCCATAGTAGCAGCATAGTTCATTCTTTGAACAGTGAGGTCTTTTTTTAATTTTATGAGACGCCGATCTCCTTCTTAAGGTTGTTTGGTCCTAAACCTTTATATCAGCTATTAAACGTCTCCCAAGAAGTTCTTTCATTAAAATTATGTATATAATTATAAATTAATCACCTCAAAGATCCGAATTTGGGCTTTCTTGGTATACAGAATTTAGAAACTATTATCCCGATAATTCCCAAATTTTCAAAACAGACCATCACAGGACTGGCCTTGCTCATAAGTTATTTTAAATTACGTAATTTTAATACAAATTAGCCAATTTGTTTTTAAATAATTAATATTATTATATAATTTAAATAATTAACATTATGTACTCAACTGGTGTATGTACTTTTACCCGCAACCACTCCACTAAACGCCTTGTTGATTTATTGAGGTCATTTGATCTTAATTTAAAGATCACATGCCCTACGAGAGTGACTGCCTCAACTCAAACTACTATCGACAATGTTATAACAAACATTCCTGATGTTGTGGTGTCAGTGGTCAATACAGCCATATCTGACCACTACGGCCAAGAGGCCCTTATAAGTGGAACACAATCTAAAAGGGAGCCAAAAATTACAAAAATAATAAGAGACACAAGGCCGGAAAATATAATCCTTCTCAATGCCTCTCTTTCAAAGGAAGAATGGCTGTTCTTTAACTCAAATTTACCAGTGGAGGAAAAGTTCAAAATGTTTCATGACCATTTGACTTTCCACCTGAACAGCTGCTGCCCCATGAAAACAAATAAACTCAATAGCAAGTATAAAGTGAACAAATGGATCACAAAAGGGATCCTAGTGTCAAGGAATAGAATAAAGTTTCTATCAGATATCTATAAAACATCACTCGATGAAAATTTTAAAATTTTTTTTCAAACAATATAAATATATTTACAGAAAAGTAATTCTAGCAGCCAAAGCGTATGAGGTAACAAAAACACTTCTGTATTCAACAAATGTTTCTAAAACAGCATGGTCTATAGTTAACAACAATAATAATCAGCATAAACAAATAAAGATAAACATTGGAAATGAGTTGGTCAGTGATGCTTCAATCCTGGCAAACGAGTTTAATAACTTTTTTGCTTCGGTGGCTGGCCAAAATATGCACTATTCTTCATTGAATTAATCAAAGCCCTCAAAAAGGCAAAGCCCAACATCTTCGATGGTGCTGGAACTTACCAATGAGGAAGAAATCAGCAGAATTATTAGAGAGCTCCCAGCCAAAAATTCAAACGATCTAAATTTTATGTCAATGTCACTCCTAAAGAAATGCTACAAGCATATCTTGAGGCCACTGACACACTTAATAAACTTATCTTTTCAAACTGGAGTCTTTCCCTCGCTCCACAGCTAAGGTAACGCCTATATTTAAAAAGGGTGACCCCCGCTCAATCAATCCGGCCGGTCTCGATTTTGCCAATTTTGAGCAAAATATTTGAAAAACTTTTTTTAACTAGAATGCTAAATTTTTTAAATAAACACAACCAGCTCTCTGAGTACCAATTTGGATTTAGAAAGGGTAAATCGACTATAGACGCAGTGGTGAGTCTGGTCGATATGGTTGTGGAGGGATTAGAATGTCGGAAATCCACCCTCAGTGTTTTTCTCGACTTATCAAAAGCTTTTGACTGTGTTGACCATAAGATACTACTCAGCAAATTGGAATCTCATGGCATCAGAGGTGTGCCCTTGGAGTGGCTTGGATCATACCTCAGACAAAGAGCTCAATTAGTACAAATCGCAAATCAATCATCCGAAGTTATCAACCTGTGCTACGGTGTCCCCCAGGGATCAATTCTCAGTCCAGCCCTTTTTTTAGTTTATGTCAACGACATTGGAGCATCTCTGCGCCAGGGAAAAATCATGCAATATGCCGACGATACAACCCTGTGTTTTAGAGATAAAGCTCCTGAACTCGTGGAACAACAAACTTTTGTAGAATTGAATAAATGCATTCAATATTTCAAAAACATAAACTTGAAAACAAATTCTTCTAAATCAAATTTTATAAATTTTACCTTACGTCCTCAGAAGCTAGAATGGGTCCCCAGCATACTGCTGGAAGTTCACGTCAAAATTCCTTGGATTACACATAGATCGAGGTTTGACATGGAATGCCCATATTGATGTGGTATGTGCCAAACTAACATCTGGTATCTATGTTCTGAGGACTTTAGCCAAATACTGCCCTATTCAGGTACTGAAGACGGTGTATTATGGTTTAATTTATCCCCACCTAGTCTATGGCATAGTGCTGTGGGGCGCTGGTGCAAGTAATCAGCTCTTGAGAGTGTTAAGATTACAAAAAAGAGCGATTCGGATAATCGAAAAAGTTGATTTCAGAGAATCATGCAAGCCAATCTTCAAAAAATTAAGAATCTTGCCTTTACCTTGCCTCTATATTCTAGAAACAACAATATTTTTTATTTCTAAGTGTGCATTGATTCGGGGACGTGACATTCACGAATATGGCACCAGAGGCAGGGACAACTATAGGACTGGGAAGCACAGAACAGTTACTTACGAGCATTTGCCCTCAGAGGCAGGTGTCCATCTTTACAATAAACTACCAAATTGTATAAAAATCGCCAGAACGCTGAAGGCGTTTAAAAATCAATTAAAAGGCTTTCTAGCCTACCATGATTTTTATAGTGCGGGTGAGATTTTGGCGAATAACTTGGAGACCACACAGTGGGTAGGCTGACACCGGAACTGGAGGTGGGAAAATTGGATGTATAAATGTGCAGAAATGTTGTATGTTTGAGAGATTGTTTTGTAGTATGGGTGAAACCAAATTTTTTAACTAGACATAAAATATCTTTTAAAATAAAATTGACTTTTGCAAAACATGTTAAATGTCCACTGCAATAAAAACTGATTTTATTTGATTTGACGTTATATTACAAACTAATCACACACGTACAACGAGGCACAGAACCACACCCATCGGTGCACCGGGACTGCGCCGCGAGGGTCAGGTAGAAAACCGGCACTGCGCCGCGACCAAAATGTACCCCCTCAAAATGCACCGCGACTACGCCGCAGCGGACTTTCTAGCAAATTCTGATCAATGAAAGGGATAGTTTTGAATTTGACCACATAACATTCTCTGATTATTTGCGGTAATATACAATTTTTGTATTTTTTACATCTGAATGCTTTAAGCATGAAAAATATAGAATATACAATTTAACAATCGTCTATTTGTATAATTTCTTATATTAAAGTAATGAAGTAATATTTGTGAAACTCAAACTGATAGAAAATAAATGATGTTCAATTACATACCTACAAACTTAATTATTAGGCTAACAAAACACAAATGAATAAGACATTCAATGATATGTTAACCAAAAAATCAAATACGGGTGAACATGTCCACTATTTAGTCAAACAGTCAGAAAATTTTAAATACAGAATTACGAATTAAATTACAAAACAGTAAATTACAAAAGTACACAAGCTAGAAGAAAGAGGAGCAAACATAATGACAAATTGTAATATACAAAAATTACAAATATAGAAAAGTTAGTTTGTAAAAGTAACATTATAAATTATTAACTTGAAAACAAAATTAAAAAAATATACAATTTAGTCAGAAAATGCTACGACACATTTAAAATCGGGAGAGCACATGGTTTGCGCTTACTGTATGTATTTGTATGGTTTATAAATCTCCCAACGTTGCTTTTTCGTGTTTTATTAGTCTTTTGCATGAACTTTTTATTGATATGCTTTCTGAGGTTGATGAGGTTGTGTTGGTTGAATACACAAATATTGATCTTTCGGAGTGCACCAAACCCGAGTTCAAATTCCTCACAAACCTCTTAGAATCTTTAAACCTTGTTCAGCTCATTAAAGAACCGACCCGCGTGACGGACAAATCGAAGGCGCTGATTGACCATATTATCGTGAGCAAATCTTTGAGTGACATAAATGTTGGTGTGATCGACATATCTAGTATCTTTGACTGTCACGGCAGGCGCATCATGGACCACAAACTTGTGTTCTGTAACTGCCCTGTACAGTCAAAAGGAGAGTCAAGGAGAAATCTGTAACTTTCAGGGATTTCTCTAAGTTAGATCTCGATAGGTTTACATCGGTGCTCTGTGTGGTTGATTGGGACAGAATAAAACTTCATAATGGGGTGGATGAGGTGGTAGAAATATTAGCTACTGATATTTTGCGAGTTTTTTTATATGTGTGCACCGCTTGTTACCAAGCGCGTAACTAAAAAGAGCACACCTTGGCGGAACTATGAAATAAAAAAACCTGTCACAGATCAAAGATAAGTTAAAAAAGTTCTTTACTTCCAGTAAAAGTATACTCGCCAAAGAAGCATATTGCAAGGCACGGAATAACCTCAACTATGTGATTCGAAGAGCAAAGAAAGATTATTTTGCAGAAAGGCTGAATTGTAAGGATTCTAAATACTTCTGGGTAGTAACATTGCGTGCTGACGAGGTAACCGGCAATAATTTTATCGAATTTGGAATGCAAAATGTGACACCCAATGATATAAATCGCTACTTTGCTGCTATGGGTAGTGGACACAAAGTAAGTGTAGAGAGGAGCAACCCAAGCTACAAATAGTCAATAGTATTATTTTTATATATATAAAAAGAACTACACTTAGCAATCTTTTCTTGATTTTTTTAATGTTTAAAATCGATTTCGGTCTCGAAAGACCATCATCAGTTTAACATAGAAAAAATAGATGATGGTCTTTCGAGACCGAAATCGATTTTAAACATTAAAAAAATCAAGAAAAGATTGCTAAGTGTAGTTCTTTATATATATATATATATATATATATATATATATATATATATATATATATATATATATATATTAAGCAATCAAATAGCTAAGTATTATTTTCCCTGCAATGTTATATGCGCTTCTAGTCTTCGGAAGTAGGTTATCCCTTGACAACACTGTCTCACTCCAAAGACTGCAAAACTCGGCCATTAGGTTTGTGTATGGTCTCAGAAAATATGACCATGTCAGTCAAGCTCGAGAAAAAGCAAAAACTCTTCCAATAAAGCATATATTTAGTTTGGCTTGTTTAGTCCAAAAGATTCTGCTATCTGGTACACCCACTTATTTGAGGAACATGCTGCGGGCTCGTTCAGAGGTTAGAGAACGTCGCACGAGCCAGGACAGCATGCTAGAGGTACCCAGACTCGAGGTGGGAAGGAATGCTTTTTCTTACTTTGCTCCCCATATTTACAACGGAATTCAACAGAATTTCAAAGCACTCAGCTATGTATCTTTTAAAAATAAACTTAAACTACATTTCGAATATAATTATTTTAAAATCTAAGTTGTGTAAAATATATTTTATTTTGTGATTTTAGCCTAGTTCTTGGCAATATACATGTAATTTTTGTATGACTTCAGTTTTTTTGAAATCATACAAAAAAAGACGCTCCAAATAAAGACGTTATTTATTTACAAAAATATAAAATTTATTTACAAGGTTTACTAAACAAAATTCCAAATATAAAAATTCAAGGTATAACAGTTATGAAAATGCATAAGTCAATCAGAACATGTAATAAAACAATTATGAATTTTTAAGTTAAGTTAAATTATACTAGTGTATTTCAGACGACCTTTAGAGAAACACATCTAAAAACATGTACATTATCTACTTGACCGTTTTTAAGTTTTTCAAGTTTCTTTACAATGAATTTTTAAATATTACAGATTTTTTTCTTTCTTTCAGGTGACTCACAACTTTGTAAACCATTAATGCCAATGTATGTGTCCAGCTGAGCCTCTTTGATGGATTCAACGGAGATAAAAATGTCTGGATGAGGAGACGAACAGGACTTCTTGAAGTTGACAGTTTGTGAAACTAGAGTTCACAAATGACAAATCAAGAATATATATATAGCCCAAATATATGGAGAGAAATCAGCGTCACTTTCCCTGATTTATAGTAATTCATAATTTGGGCTGCAACCCAGCTTAGTTTACCTGGGATGGTAGCGGCGCAGTCCCGGAGTACCCGCACCTTTAGGATCGTGCTTAATGGCTTCCTGCAATTATACCCCACCCATCCTAGGGGAGGGGTCGGAGTCGGTGTTTGTGTGTGAGTACCTCGCGACGTACAGCTAGCGCGAGTAGCGGATTTCATTTGTCTCTAATACCGGCCGAACCGCCTTAACCTTACTCTGTCCAATGCCCACTATCCATAGACTATTTGATCTATGTGGGGAATTTTTTCAGACAGAGTAAGAAGAGAACTAGTACAGGAGAAGGTGAATATTACTGATAAATAATTCAAGGCCGAGACATTATAATATCAATTGTTAAAGTATCTCACTGAGTTGTTGAGCATACATTATGTATAAGTTTCAGAACAGAGGGGTTGTATAAAACCTCAGAGGGGTTGTATAAAACCTAAACCAGTGTTGCCATTACTTCTTCACTGATCCCCTTGACGCTGTTGGATAGACGTTTTAACACAGCCTCCAGTCCAAGAACAATGGAGTCATGCTGCGCTCAATGTAACAAGGCTAACTCCTCCCCCCACGCTCCGCCGAGGGCAGACTTTCCCCAAACCGTAGATCAGAGGTACATTTACAAGTTGGGTTGCAAGCTATCTCTGATCGTCTGTACGTAGCCTAAAGACCGTAAACATTAACATTTTTTAGACATTAGTCATTTGATACATTTCATCGTCTTTTGTACAATGTAAAAGGGTCGAAATGAAATATTTATTTCGTGTTGATAGTCATAATGAACATATTCATTAATACTATAATACTCAAACTAAGATTGTGTTGATTCCCTATGCAGATTTTTATTTAGATTCTCCATAAATGTTTTATTAATAAAATATGTAACTTATCAGTTATTATATGCATTTTGTAAATATTTGTATATTTCCTTTACATTGCACTCTCAACACTATATATATATATATATAATGTACATTCATCTGGATGGCGATTATAGGCCAAGAGTGTTGTTGCCTTCTATAACCAATTATCTGGCCAGAAAATGTCATGTTTCAGGGAGCGAACCCACCATGCGGGCAAGTTAGTTAAAATAAATGTTATACAACACAAAACGAATGGTTGATCTTCAACACCATTCAACACCTCTACGACATTTTATTGAAGGATTTGTGCCATCGAAGGATTAGGCACAATTGATTTAGAATGTTTTTAACAACTTGCAAGCTGTTGTTACTGTTATATTTTATAAAAAATATAAAAAAAACAATGATAGCTGTCAACAAACCATACGAAATATAAAACAACTTGCAAAAACAATACTCATGGGTGTAAGAAAATCATCATAAGGTAGTAGAATGGGACTTTCAACACCATTTGTGCAACTGTGAATGTTGTGGTCTTTTGTACAATCACCTGATAAGAACTTTCAGATTACCTGGATGCTTAAATTTGTATTTCCTTCAAAAAGAGTTGCCTCAGCGCCTTGCGAATATTCCTGGACATCTTGGATGGAATCTGTACTTCCATCATGTTGGAGCATCTCCCCACGCTTCACATGCTGAGTCTTGGACAGAGGATTGTTGGTGGAAGGCCTCATTCTCGACCAGTTTTATCTATTCGATTATTGTATCTGAAGATGGGTTAATAATGTTGTCTAACTATTCTGTATTCAGAATGTAGAGTTCTGAAACCCACTTTATTGGCTTTTCCAGGTCAACATACATAACTATTTTATTTTATTTAACTTTTAAGGAGTTTAGTATTTATTTCACTTTTTGCCCATGAATCATGCTAAAATCTCTCGCTAGTGTAACTCGCTAATGAAGCGTTTTCCGAAATTTGTTTATATTAAATTGTTTTATTATTTTTACTAGTAGAATGTATTGTAGAAGTGGGGGGAGAACATCATGGATCGCACTTTATATGACATCTTTTGGAAATCCCTTGACGCGTAAAATTAATTTTTAATTTCAACTCATAATTTTTTGTTACAATGTTGGATAACAAAATTATCTCTTCAATGGTGGGCTTAAGCGATCACTGTTAAAATGAGTCTAAAGTTTCCGTTGTCTTTGGAGAAGTTTAAATTAGTCTTCATTTTATAAATATATATTTTGTTTATTTTAGATGTTACTAATCACATAAATGGTAAAGGTGGTCAGTAGTTTACAACTTATTAGTGATTATGTAAAAAGGTGCTTAGTTGTAAATTCATCATCCATTGACTTTCGTACAAAAATTGACATTTGGGAAAATTCAAAATATGTCCGTCCTTTTTATACAATTATCTTAAAGAGACGAAATCTATTTTGCACAAATAAGCGCTAATTTTTCAGTGCTTACAAACCATCACAACATGGAAGGTTATATTGTTTATTTAAAATTCTTAACATCAACATTTTATTATGAGAATTACTAATTTCCCCTTTTCCGGTCCCGTGCCATTTAGTGAAGTTATATTGCCGCTGTAGACTGAATTGCAGCTGTTAGCGTGTCAGACGTGACTGTTTATTGGGGTAGGCAGCGAGCGGTAAACACAGGGCCCGTGAAGGAATGGAAAAGGAGCATTACCGAATTTACTATTTTTCTTAGAAAATGTAAATTCCGAAACTATTTATTTCAAAGTTATTTGATTTTTATGAGCTGAAAAATTTCATTGAAAATGAGACAAAATACTGTTTAAAGAATTATTCATTACTCATTATAAAGACGCCGGTCGTAGAGCAACGGGCGAATGAGTGTGATGAGTGTAGATGAACGAGTGTAGTCATTGTTACTAAGGACGACTGTTACTCAGAAAAAGCCACCATTAAGAGCCAGGGCAACTGAGGGACCTACAGCTTTATGTGGAATCCAAACCACGTAGTATTGGTCTGGTTTTCAGTTAATTGACAAGTATGATGGTTACTGTCGAAGAAAAAACTATAAACACTCGAGTTCGAAACATCACTGTAAAGAAACTAATTACACTATTACAAGAATAAGAAAAATTACAAAATAAGAAAAATACAAGTTACATTAAAATTGTCCTTGTTTATTCCTGCACTTTTTAATGTAAAAGCAAAAATATTATCTTTAACAGTTTTTTTTAAATAACAGGTATAGTAAAAAAAGCGTGATTTCCAACGCTCTTTACCGAAACGTCGACTTTAAAATTTTCTATAATAAAAATATTTGGTTATATTAAGTTGAAACTTTAATGTGTCATTTATCAACTATTTCACTAGAGTTTTATGAACTTTGATAACTAACAAAAATGTTCTTATTGAAAAAGTAAAACATCTTTTTCTATTAATTGAGTAGGCCTACGAAATCAAATAAAACTTCGTGTTGTACATCACAATACCATTATTTAAAAAACGAACGAACGTTTACATACCTTACTTGTATGAATTTTATGGATTAATAATCAAACGCAAGGCAGTGTGTGAAATCACGGCACTTCTACCGACGAACAGATCCGGCAAAACAAAGCGACGTTGCCGAGATGAGGTCTGTTCCAGCGGCTTTTCTCACTTCACATATAAACTTTGCCTCACAAATTCTTATGTTGTAGTTTATTTATGTTTGTACAAAAGTTTTTATGTAACAATTTTGATCTATCAAGATCAAAACTACTGGGAACTATTAAAAATGATTAAAACTCATTTTTTTATTATAAAAACACTAAAGTTTGTAATTTTTTTATTTTTATGTTTTATTAAACTTTTTTTAGAATTGAGGGAGGAAAATAGTGATAGAAAATGAATTATACTTAACAAATCAGTATATGGTTCTAAAAAATAACAATCTAACTAAAATTAAAGTGTTAGCTGTGATTACAGTTAAAGATTTTATTCAGTGAACAGTGGCAACGCTGAAGCGCGTATGTGTTGTGCGGTAGTCGAGAGAGCGCCGTGACCTCCACAAGACTGTTCCCAGACAGTTTGTTTGGCCAATATAGTCTACAGAAACCTCACAAACACTCCAACATGTGCTCAAACGACTTGACTATGTAATAACCTCTTGATGGGCATATTTTATTTATTTATTGCCGTTATTAAATAAATTACACCAACTCCACCCCCTAGGGGTTGCGTTAGGTGTGGGATATACTGTATTTATCGTTCTTACCAGTAGGTCTGCACTAATATCTCATTAATTAGATCCGTACGATGTAACAAGCTAACTTGAGGGAGTTTGTCCTGGCCGTGATTCATCTAACAATACACCATCCACGACGATCCGTACGATGTAACAAGCTAACTTGAGGAAGTTTGTCCTGGCCGTGTTTCATCTAACAATACACCATCCACGACGATCCGTACGATGTAACAAGCTAACTTGAGGAAGTTTGTCCTGGCCGTGTTTCATTCTAACAATACACCCACGACGATCCGTACGATGTAACAAGCTAACTTGAGGAAGTTTGTCCTGGCCGTGTTTCATTCTAACAATACACCATCCACGACTATGCACGTTTTCCCAAACTTCACCATCAACGTGCACATTACAATTTGTGATTTCTTTCTTTCGGCATTGTTATTTCAGATGACCCCTTTTACGCATCAGAGGAGTATTGATTGACCAATCACAAAGAGACGAACACAATTATATAATTGAAATTTGTCAGTATCATCTGTAACAACTATTCCAATAAAGTAAATATAAAATGTAATATTCATATATTGATTGAGAGATGAAATGAAAAACACTTTATTTAATGAGGCAAAGTAAGGACCATTAGGTTCTCTCTTACAAATAATTTCACAATAACCTAAGAGTAAGAGGCGGGGACTTGTGTCTAATTGAACGAATAGAAGAGGGCAGGCATATTGTCCCCAGGGTTCATACGGTGAGGCAGTTACTAAGAGGCGGGGACTTGTGTCTAATTGAACGAATAGAAGAGGGCAGGCATATTGTCCCCAGAGTTCATACGGTGAGGCAGTTACTAAGAGGCGGGGACTTGTGTCTAATTGAACGAATAGAAGAGGGCAGGCATATTGTCCCCAGGGTTCATACGGTGAGGCAGTTACTAAGAGGCGGGGACTTGTGTCTAATTGAACGAATAGAAGAGGGCAGGCATATTGTCCCCAGAGTTCATACGGTGAGGCAGTTACTAAGGGGCGGGGACTTGTGTCTAATTGAACGAATAGAAGAGGGCAGGCATATTGTCCCCAGGGTTCATACGGTGAGGCAGTTACTAAGAGGCGGGGACTTGTGTCTAATTGAACGAATAGAAGAGGGCAGGCATATTGTCCCCAGGGTTCATACGGTGAGGCAGTTACTAAGAGGCGGGGACTTGTGTCTAATTGAACGAATAGAAGAGGGCAGGCATATTGTCCCCAGGGTTCATACGGTGAGGCAGTTACTAAGGGGCGGGGACTTGTGTCTAATTGAACGAATAGAAGAGGGCAGGCGTATTGTCCCCAGGGTTCATACGGTGAAGCAGTTACTAAGAGGCGGGGACTTGTGTCTAATTGAACGAATAGAAGAGGGCAGGCATATTGTCCCCAGAGTTCATACGGTGAGGCAGTTACTAAGTGGCGGGGACTTGTGTCTAATTGAACGAATAGAAGAGGGCAGGCATATTGTCCCCAGGGTTCATACGGTGAGGCAGTTACTAAGAGGCGGGGACTTGTGTCTAATTGAACGAATAGAAGAGGGCAGGCATATTGTCCCCAGGGTTCATACGGTGAGGCAGTTACTAAGAGGCGGGGACTTGTGTCTAATTGAACGAATAGAAGAGGGCAGGCATATTGTCCCCAGGGTTCATACGGTGAGGCAGTTACTAAGGGGCGGGGACTTGTGTCTAATTGAACGAATAGAAGAGGGCAGGCGTATTGTCCCCAGGGTTCATACGGTGAAGCAGTTACTAAGGGGCGGGGACTTGTGTCTAATTGAACGAATAGAAGAGGGCAGGCATATTGTCCCCAGGGTTCATACGGTGAGGCAGTTACTAAGAGGCGGGGGACTTGTGTCTAATTGAACGAATAGAAGAGGGCAGGCATATTGTCCCCAGAGTTCATACGGTGAGGCAGTTACTAAGAGGCGGGGACTTGTGTCTAATTGAACGAATAGAAGAGGGCAGGCATATTGTCCCCACGGTTCATACGGTGAGGCAGTTACTAAGAGGTGGGGACTTGTGTCTAATTGAACGAATAGAAGAGGGCAGGCGTATTGTCCCCAGAGTTCATACGGTGAGGCAGTTACTAAGAGGCGGGGACTTGTGTCTAATTGAACGAATAGAAGAGGGCAGGCATATTGTCCCCAGAGTTCATACGGTGAGGCAGTTACTAAGAGGCGGGGACTTGTGTCTAATTGAACGAATAGAAGAGGGCAGGCGTATTGTCCCCAGGGTTCATACGGTGAAGCAGTTACTAAGAGGCGGGGACTTGTGTCTAATTGAACGAATAGAAGAGGGCAGGCATATTGTCCCCAGAGTTCATACGGTGAGGCAGTTACTAAGAGGTGGGGACTTGTGTCTAATTGAACGAATAGAAGAGGGCAGGCGTATTGTCCCCAGAGTTCATACGGTGAGGCAGTTACTAAGAGGCGGGGACTTGTGTCTAATTGAACGAATAGAAGAGGGCAGGCATATTGTCCCCACGGTTCATACGGTGAGGCAGTTACTAAGAGGTGGGGACTTGTGTCTAATTGAACGAATAGAAGAGGGCAGGCGTATTGTCCCCAGAGTTCATACGGTGAGGCAGTTACTAAGAGGCGGGGACTTGTGTCTAATTGAACGAATAGAAGAGGGCAGGCATATTGTCCCCAGAGTTCATACGGTGAGGCAGTTACTAAGAGGCGGGGACTTGTGTCTAATTGAACGAATAGAAGAGGGCAGGCGTATTGTCCCCAGGGTTCATACGGTGAGGCAGTTACTAAGAGGCGGGGACTTGTGTCTAATTGAACGAATAGAAGAGGGCAGGCATATTGTCCCCAGAGTTCATACGGTGAGGCAGTTACTAAGAGGCGGGGACTTGTGTCTAATTGAACGAATAGAAGAGGGCAGGCATATTGTCCCCAGAGTTCATACGGTGAGGCAGTTACTAAGAGGCGGGGACTTGTGTCTAATTGAACGAATAGAAGAGGGCAGGCATATTGTCCCCAGGGTTCATACGGTGAGGCAGTTACTAAGAGGCGGGGACTTGTGTCTAATTGAACGAATAGAAGAGGGCAGGCATATTGTC
The DNA here is from genome assembly GCA_035578905.1 of Stictocephala bisonia. Classification (NCBI taxonomy): domain Eukaryota; kingdom Metazoa; phylum Arthropoda; class Insecta; order Hemiptera; family Membracidae; genus Stictocephala; species Stictocephala bisonia. The sequence continues at coordinate 133,841 of JAQJVL010001866.1, forward strand.
CCCAGGGTTCATACGGTGAGGCAGTTTTTAAGGGGCGGGGACTTGTGTCTAATTGAACGAATAGACGAGGGCAGGCATATTGTCCCCAAATTCATACGGTGAGGCAGTTACTAAGAGGCGGGGACTTGTGTCTAATTGAACGAATAGAAGAGGGCAGGCGTATTGTCCCCAGGGTTCATACGGTGAGGCAGTTACTAAGGGTTATGTTTGACCCTTGAAGTAGAATCGGCATTTGTAATTACCACAGATATGTAATTACTGCTTATTTGTAATTAGCCGTACGGATCCCTGGTCACACCCATGAAACCTGCCTCATACATACAATATCTCACCCCAAATTTAAAAACAACTAATTTGGACAGTTTATACTTTGCTCCTTTAATAAAACAGATATAAGAAAATCAACATTCAACTTTGGAATGATTTATTAGATTATGGAAACTAAATTTTGCAATTACGTAGAGTAACGATTAATAATTTTTTTTATATCTTCGAATTGAGACCTTTAAGTTTTGATATTATCAAATTAGAAAATGTATAGAAATTAACATGTTATGTAAAGCGTTTGCAAAAATCAGAATATAATTAACATGTTATATTCTGTTATATTCTGTCCCGGGCCTGCTTGCCCGTTTGAACTTTAATGTCCCCCGCCCCTCGTCAAGAACTCGAGCGTTGTTCAGACCTCATTTTGCTTATTCAAATCTTGGTGCTCACTCCCCCATTAATACTATGATGCAGCTGTACAACGCTCTACCTGATAGTGTTGATGTGTTGTCATCGACCTTGACCTCTTTCACTACGAGTGTCAGACACTGCTTTGAATTCTAACATTGCTGCTTGTTACTTTCAAATTAAAGTTACTAAGATATTTAAATCATCATTTTTAAGTGTATTTGTATTGTTAGTGTAGTTATTTGTGTGTGCTGGGATGTATTTATTATAGATTTAAGCTTAATGGGTTTAAAAGGTCTATTTATATTTGTTTATATTTATATATACTGTACATATATTTCTTAATACTATTGAAGATATGAGGAGCATGATGCATGGACTTTGATTGAAACAAAAATATTTTAATTTATTTCCACTTGTAAACTAGGATTAGTAGAAGCTTTTATTAATATGTTGCAATGTAATTGGATTTATATCTGTATTGTAACATGTAAAATTTCAATAAATAAATAAATAAATGTTAGTTTTAAATGTAAACGAATTTTCATAACATTTGTATAAGATCTACACTGATAAATTACTCTAAATGGACAAACTCTAATAAATAATTATAAATATACATGATCCTGTCTTTTTAAGGTGTTTTTTGTATGTATTTTAAGTTTATATATATATATATACATACATTTTCAACTAGATTTTCATTTTTTTTAGAAAAAATACGTCAAATGTTTACTTCATGTTTTAGTGTTTTTCGATGGGTCTGAATTTTAGTGATTATAAAAATGTTGAGGTTTAGTGATGTACGATGTAGATGAAGTTTAGTGATGAAATTTGAAAATTACTTAATAGTAAAAATTCAATTGAATCTTCAGTATTTTTAACAAATTGAATATTACTGGTAACTGATAAAGGGGAAACATTAATATCAAATCTATAAGCAGTACATTTTTAGAGAATTCCACCAATTATTTGTATGAGTCAAACAAAATTATTAATTTTAGATAACAACTTTATTTCAATAATTAAATTTAATACAAAATAATTAAAGCCACGATTGGGAGATGAGAAAAAGGAGAGAATTGTTTGAGGAAATGAAGCGGTTCCTAATTAGTTAGAATTTTCTCTTCTCGTCTGAAACAACCAATATAATTAATACTGTAAATTTAAAACTAATTAGTGCTCAATTTTGGAACTAATTACTCCCAGTTATATAAAGTGATTGTGTGTCCAAGTAGCCTGGTAGGCAAAGGTCATTCCCTACTTTCCTCGCCCTACAATGTCTCAAGTAGTTTTATGTGTCCAAGTACCCTGGTAGGCAAAGGTCATTCCCTACTTTCCTCGCCCTACAATGTCTCAAGTAGTTTTGTGTGTCCAAGTACCCTGGTAGGCAAAGGTCATTCCCTACTTTCCTCGCCCTACAATGTCTCAAGTAGTTTTGTGTGTCCAAGTACCCTGGTAGACAAAGGTCATTCCCTACTTTCCTCGCCCTACAATGTCTCAAGTAGTTTTGTGTGTCCAAGTACCCTGGTAGGCAAAGGTCATCCCCTACTTTCCTCGTCCTACAATGTCTCAAGTAGTTTTGTGTGTCCAAGTACCCTGGTAGACAAAGGTCAATCCCTACTTTCCTCGCCCTACAATGTCTCAAGTAGTTTTGTGTGTCCAAGTACCCTGGTAGACAAAGGTCAATCCCTACTTTCCTCGCCCTACAATGTCTCAAGTAGTTTTGTGTGTCCAAGTACCCTGGTAGACAAAGGTCAATCTCTACTTTCGTCGCCCTACAATGTCTCAAGTAGTTTTCTCGCGGTGTCGAGTTAGAACAAACAATCACACATAACTGGGAGTTAACAGGATAGTCAGTACTGTTATGGCATTACACCACAATCTGCCATTACATTATTACAGAACGTTACACCTATAATGGCAGCGGAATTGGTATTCCATTTTTGTAAATTATGTTTTGGGAGAGAACATTGTTGTAACTTTTTCTTTTGTTCGTGTTATGTAGGGACTTCTTTCATTATGTGCTCTGTGTGATGTAAATTCTTTCAACTTGTTTGGATAAAATATAATTTCATCCCTCTTTTTTGGTAAATTTGTTGAATCTTAAGTGTATTAAAACTTAACACACGTTTCAACAGGTATAAACTCCTCTTAAAGTGCAACTTACTATCTTATCCAACGTATATACAATTATTTGTTGTTGTAATGATGTGAAGGTTCATGTGTTAGTTAAGGGGGAAAATTAGTTTTATACGTAGTAAGTAACCCTGAGGACGACAGTTCTATATGTAGGATAAAATAGTAAGTAGCCCTAAAGACGACAGTTTTATATGTAGGATAAAATAGTAAGTAGCCCTAAAGACGACTGTTTTATATGTAGGATAAAATAGTAAGTAGCCCTGAAGACGACAGTTTTATATGTAGGATAAAATAGTAAGTAGCCCTGAAGACGACAGTTTTATATGTAGGGCAAAATAGTAAGTAGCCCTGAAGACGACAGTTTTATATGTAGGATAAAATAGTAAGTAGCCCTGAAGACGACAGTTTTATATGTACGGCAAAATAGTAAGTAGCCCTGAAGACGACAGTTTTATATGTAGGATAAAATAGTAAGTAGCCCTAAAGACGACAGTTTTATATGTAGGCCAAAATAGTAAGTAGCCCTGAAGACGACAGTTTTATATGTAGGATAAAATAGTAAGTAGCCCTGAAGACGACAGTAGTGAATATATAATGAAGCAAGACCCACTTTGACCTTTGGACTTTCAAGATGGTGGCGCAGTGGTACCAACCCCCCCTCCCCCCTCAAATTTCCCTCAAATTCCCAAATTTCCCTCAAATTTCCCTTAAATTCCCAAATTACCCTCACATTCCCTCAAATTCCCAAATTACCCTCAAATTTCCCCCTAAAATTCCCAGATTACCCTCAAATTTCCCTCACATTTCCCACATTTCCCCCCAAATTACCCTCAAATTTCCCTCAAATTCCCAAATTTCCCACATTTCCCCCCAAATTACCCTCACATTTCCCCCAAATTACCCAATTTCCCTCACATTTCCCACATTTCCCCCCAAATTACCCTCACATTTCCCCCAAATTACCCAATTTCCCTCACATTACCCACATTTACCCTCAAATTTCCCGCCAAATTCCCAAATTTCCCTCCAAAGTCCCTTGTTATACTATATAAAATTCATTGTTAACCTAACTTTTTCCGTGTTATACTATATAAAATGCACTGTTAACCTTGTTATACTACATAAAATTCATTGTTAACCTAACTTTTTCCGTGTTATACTATATAAAATTCATTGTTAACCTAACTTTTTCCATGTTATACTATATAAAATTCACTGTTAACCTTGTTATACTATATAAAATTACCTTATCCAAGATGGCGGTCTTTATACTATAATAAATGTAAAAATATGACAACCGGATCCAATATGGCGTCTTTCACTCCAAAAATTCCTCATCCAATATGGCGGACTTTATACTATAATAAATGTAAAAAGATGACGACCGGATCTAAGATGGCGGTCTTTCCCTTCGAGTACTTCCGGCGACTGTCGGCTACCTTCGTACGCATCGTCTGCTGGTCGGGCACGCATGCGCGGGAACTTGCTACTCTACTCATATATACACCATAACAAATTAATATTTCATACACTATAATAAAATGAATACTCTATGTGCTCGACCCAATCGTAGCGCCCCCAGCAGCGAAACATAAATATATATTAAACAAACTAGACATCACTTGACCTCAAAGGTCATCTGTTATCACATCTGCTTCCGTTACCACACAGGATGACGTAATCAGAGTTTCATGTCTGAATCTACACAGGATTACGTAATCGGATTTTCATGTCTGGACAGACGCGTGACCTAATTGACCCCTACCTCATCCATCCCTATATAAACGATCAACACAATCAATCTTTATCACCTCTGTTATTGTACTTGTACTGATCAGACGTATCCTCACTTTGCTCCTACTCACGTAATTCTTGTAATTTTGGACACCGTTCTCTGTACGGTATTTTGAATTTGTGCCCTTTTTTTACTAATTTAATAATTAATTTAAAGTAAATCTAATTACCAAAGATGGAATCCTTTGCCATTAATGATAACCTAGTCACCATTTCCCGTCAATTTGACACTTCCGACCCTGATCTCCTTAACGTACTTACTAGTCATAAAAATAAAATCATGATCGAAATAAATAAACACCTAAACAGGCTCGGGGGAGTAAAATGGTACATCGCGGTCCAAATTAAATTCACAAAAATTGTTAACAACGAAGAAATCACAACAACACCTTTCTTTCACGGCAAAACTCGTCCTTTGTTACCTTCCGATTCTCTAGATGTACAATACTCTGAGGCTACAGACAAAATTTTAGAAAGCGTGGCTAAGTGGGTAAGTCAAGGTAGTAGGTGGGTAATAGAAAATGTTTTACGACTCAATCTGTTTATTGTAAAATTTCAACCTTTGTACGCCTCTTCTTTCATACCCACCCCGAAAAAAAATTCAAACCCTATGCATGGAATTGTAAATATTAAAAATGACGACAATAAATGTTTCCTATACTCTGTACTTGCCCAATTGTACCCCGATAAACATAGACGAGTAAGTTATTACAAAAAACTTGAAAATGCATTAAACATGTCTGGGATTAGCTATCCTGTCAAAATTACCGATTTAGATAAATTTGAAAAATTGAACCCTGCTATCTCTGTAAATGTCTTTGGTTTTGAAAAAGACGAAATTTACCCCCTAAGAATAACCAAAGAAAAATTTAGAGCTCACCACATCAACTTGTTACTACTGACCACTGACACAACTACTCACTACTGTCTGATCACTCACATGTCCCGACTTTTAGCTCACTTGACTAAATACGCAAATGCATCACACTACTGTGACTACTGCCTACACAGATTTTCCTCCCAACTACGACTTACCAACCACTTACCTTTGTGTTCACCACACGGTGCACAAAAGACCAGACTTCCTACTGATGACGAAAAATACATGTCCTTTAAAAACTACACTCTAACTCATAAAGTCCCCTTCACTATTTACTGTGACTTTGAGTCCTTTGTCGTTCCAATCGACACAGCACTGAACGACCCTACTACTTCACACACTACCACACTCCCATATAACCTTCAGGTT
>JAQJVL010001867.1:0-139593 GCA_035578905.1 Stictocephala bisonia
TAGCAATGATTTACAGGAATGTTAGAATCAAAGTTCACACTACTCTTGCCGATATTTATTTTAATAAGCAATGCTTGCAGCATGGTTTAATACCTAAATATGTTAATGTGAAAATTAAATGTAATACTGTGGTTGGTAGGAAAACAAAACAACAAGCTGAAAAACTGTTTGTAAATAACTCAATTAAAGATTTATATCGCAAAAAAGACGAACTGACATTTAAGAGTTACGACATTCATATGCAATTTGTTAAAGAATATGGTAGTAGGGCTTGGTATTTGCTGAACGATAGTCTTGATGAGGAAATTTCACGTATAATGGAATCGAAATATAATAAACTTAATAAGAAATTGCAAAGATTAAGGAATGTAAGTACTAATGACAATCTAACTAGCCATTTAGTTAATGATGAAAGTCACGTTTTTCATAAAAGGGTAATTAATATGAGTAATGTTGAATTTAGCAAATCTGAAAATGATGTATTGTGTTATGGACCCAAACATAATTTCATAAAAAATCAAAACAAACAAGCCGATATTTTAGCCACAGACATTGAATGTAATGTATCTCAGTTGAAAGATTGTAACAGAAACGAAATTAGATATGATGTAAGTAAAATATGTAAAACAATGCAGGTCCAAACTAATAATTTGAAACAGGTTTTAGATTATAAAGTTTGTTTAGATGTAAAACAGAAATTACAGAATGAAGATCTAGTCGCAGTTAAAGCGGATAAGAGCAACGCAATTGTAATTCTGAAAAAAGAAGATTATATTACTAAAACTGAAGATTTTATCAAGGAAAATAAATTTCAAGAACTAAAAGGTGATCCTACAAATAAATATCAGGATGAAATTAATAAAGTTGTAAAATCTTGTACAAAAGTTATTACTGATAATGTTCGTTTTAGAGCTTTTATGAATAATCCTAAGGCACCCACAATGAATGGTATTCCGAAAATTCACAAACCTAATGTACCTATTAGGCCCCTGGTAAATTTCAAATCTGCGCCTACTTACAACGTATCAAAGATATTGTCCAATATTTTGACTTCTGCTTTGAACCTTGAAAATAAATATACCGTTAAGAACAGTATTGATTTTGTTGATAAGGTCAGTCATGTAAAATTGTGTAATAAGACTAGGTTAGCCTCATTTGACATATGTAATCTATACACTAATATTCCAGTTGATGAAGTGATTAACTTAGTTAAGGAAAAACTTGTAGAACAACAATATGAAAAAATGTATGTAAATCAAATTGTAAAGTTGCTCAAAACTATCTTGAAACAAAATTACTTCCGTTTCAATAACAAATTTTACTTACAAAACGATGGTTTAGCTATGGGTAGTCCACTGTCAGCCATTTTATCAGAAGTTTATTTACAGTATCATGAAGACTCCATTTTAGATAAATTAAAAAAGGAACATGATATCATATTTTACACCCGTTATGTCGATGATATTCTGGTTTTGTTTAACGAGAAATCATGTAATGACTTAGATAATATGTTAAATATACTTAATTGTCACCACCAGAAGCTTAGTTTTACCAGTGAATTTGAATCTATGAATGAAATTAACTTTTTGGATCTAAAAATAATTCGTGATCATAACAAACTTTCATATAGAATTTTCAGGAAACCTACTCAAACCAATTGTACCATAAATAACAGTTCTGTCCATCCCCCGTCTCACAAAACAGCTAGCTTCAGAAGTATGTTATATAGGGCGTATTCAATACCATTAAGTGTTGCAGATAGAAAACAGGAAATAAATTTAATAAAATCAATAGCTATTGCAAATGGATACAAAGCATCAATGATTGATGAAATTGGAAGTAGAATAAAAAAGAAAATAGAAAACAAAATTCGAGACGATAGACGAACAACACTTAAAAAAGAAAAATCCGATAAAGAACAAAAGAAGTATGTATCCATCCATTACAATGGGCCGTTTACACAAAGAGTTGGTAATAGATTTAAGAAATTCAATTTATCAGTAGCTTTTAAGACTTGTAATACTATGTCCAACATTTTACACCCGAATATTGAAAGTGAAGATAAATTTAATAATTCAGGAATATATAGGATTAACTGTAATGATTGTAATATGTTTTACATAGGTCAGACTGTAAATTTTAGCAAAAGATATAAAAACCATGTCTCTGCTTTTAAAAATAATAAACCTGAAAGATCTAATGTAGCTAAACACCTTCTGAATTGTACCCACAGTTTGAATAAAATAGATGAAAATGTAGATATTCTAAAATTTTGTAAGAAGGGTCGTAACATGAATGCTTGGGAAGAGTTATTTATTTTTAAAGAAAAATGTAAGGATCGTGATAAATTAATGAATGAACAGGTTAATTTTGATTCCGAAATAGTTTTTAATAATGTATTTTCAGCGAATAAAAGAAGAGAAGTAACAGACAATAGGAATTAACCAATAATATCACAGCAGCCGCCATTTTGACGATTCCAGCCAATGGGGTCACGTGATCATAGGCCTATAAATTGAGTTGTTGAACACCGTTTTCCATTCTTTTGTGAATCCCTCTGGTCTGAGGAAGGTGAGCGTGGTTCACCGAAATCGATCACCATAATATTTGTGCATTTTGTGCTTGTATTGTAGTATATTTGTGCATTTTGTGCTTATATTGTAATAAATTTGTGTTGTGTGACGTTTACTTGTACTGTATATGTACCAACACGTATTATGCTAATTAAAAAACTATTTGTAAATGCCAGTCAGGCAAATTTAGCAATGATTTACAGGAATGTTAGAATCAAAGTTCACACTACTCTTGCCGATATTTATTTTAATAAGCAATGCTTGCAGCATGGTTTAATACCTAAATATGTTAATGTGAAAATTAAATGTAATACTGTGGTTGGTAGGAAAACAAAACAACAAGCTGAAAAACTGTTTGTAAATAACTCAATTAAAGATTTATATCGCAAAAAAGACGAACTGACATTTAAGAGTTACGACATTCATATGCAATTTGTTAAAGAATATGGTAGTAGGGCTTGGTATTTGCTGAACGATAGTCTTGATGAGGAAATTTCACGTATAATGGAATCGAAATATAATAAACTTAATAAGAAATTGCAAAGATTAAGGAATGTAAGTACTAATGACAATCTAACTAGCCATTTAGTTAATGATGAAAGTCACGTTTTTCATAAAAGGGTAATTAATATGAGTAATGTTGAATTTAGCAAATCTGAAAATGATGTATTGTGTTATGGACCCAAACATAATTTCATAAAAAATCAAAACAAACAAGCCGATATTTTAGCCACAGACATTGAATGTAATGTATCTCAGTTGAAAGATTGTAACAGAAACGAAATTAGATATGATGTAAGTAAAATATGTAAAACAATGCAGGTCCAAACTAATAATTTGAAACAGGTTTTAGATTATAAAGTTTGTTTAGATGTAAAACAGAAATTACAGAATGAAGATCTAGTCGCAGTTAAAGCGGATAAGAGCAACGCAATTGTAATTCTGAAAAAAGAAGATTATATTACTAAAACTGAAGATTTTATCAAGGAAAATAAATTTCAAGAACTAAAAGGTGATCCTACAAATAAATATCAGGATGAAATTAATAAAGTTGTAAAATCTTGTACAAAAGTTATTACTGATAATGTTCGTTTTAGAGCTTTTATGAATAATCCTAAGGCACCCACAATGAATGGTATTCCGAAAATTCACAAACCTAATGTACCTATTAGGCCCCTGGTAAATTTCAAATCTGCGCCTACTTACAACGTATCAAAGATATTGTCCAATATTTTGACTTCTGCTTTGAACCTTGAAAATAAATATACCGTTAAGAACAGTATTGATTTTGTTGATAAGGTCAGTCATGTAAAATTGTGTAATAAGACTAGGTTAGCCTCATTTGACATATGTAATCTATACACTAATATTCCAGTTGATGAAGTGATTAACTTAGTTAAGGAAAAACTTGTAGAACAACAATATGAAAAAATGTATGTAAATCAAATTGTAAAGTTGCTCAAAACTATCTTGAAACAAAATTACTTCCGTTTCAATAACAAATTTTACTTACAAAACGATGGTTTAGCTATGGGTAGTCCACTGTCAGCCATTTTATCAGAAGTTTATTTACAGTATCATGAAGACTCCATTTTAGATAAATTAAAAAAGGAACATGATATCATATTTTACACCCGTTATGTCGATGATATTCTGGTTTTGTTTAACGAGAAATCATGTAATGACTTAGATAATATGTTAAATATACTTAATTGTCACCACCAGAAGCTTAGTTTTACCAGTGAATTTGAATCTATGAATGAAATTAACTTTTTGGATCTAAAAATAATTCGTGATCATAACAAACTTTCATATAGAATTTTCAGGAAACCTACTCAAACCAATTGTACCATAAATAACAGTTCTGTCCATCCCCCGTCTCACAAAACAGCTAGCTTCAGAAGTATGTTATATAGGGCGTATTCAATACCATTAAGTGTTGCAGATAGAAAACAGGAAATAAATTTAATAAAATCAATAGCTATTGCAAATGGATACAAAGCATCAATGATTGATGAAATTGGAAGTAGAATAAAAAAGAAAATAGAAAACAAAATTCGAGACGATAGACGAACAACACTTAAAAAAGAAAAATCCGATAAAGAACAAAAGAAGTATGTATCCATCCATTACAATGGGCCGTTTACACAAAGAGTTGGTAATAGATTTAAGAAATTCAATTTATCAGTAGCTTTTAAGACTTGTAATACTATGTCCAACATTTTACACCCGAATATTGAAAGTGAAGATAAATTTAATAATTCAGGAATATATAGGATTAACTGTAATGATTGTAATATGTTTTACATAGGTCAGACTGTAAATTTTAGCAAAAGATATAAAAACCATGTCTCTGCTTTTAAAAATAATAAACCTGAAAGATCTAATGTAGCTAAACACCTTCTGAATTGTACCCACAGTTTGAATAAAATAGATGAAAATGTAGATATTCTAAAATTTTGTAAGAAGGGTCGTAACATGAATGCTTGGGAAGAGTTATTTATTTTTAAAGAAAAATGTAAGGATCGTGATAAATTAATGAATGAACAGGTTAATTTTGATTCCGAAATAGTTTTTAATAATGTATTTTCAGCGAATAAAAGAAGAGAAGTAACAGACAATAGGAATTAACCAATAATATCACAGCAGCCGCCATTTTGACGATTCCAGCCAATGGGGTCACGTGATCATAGGCCTATAAATTGAGTTGTTGAACACCGTTTTCCATTCTTTTGTGAATCCCTCTGGTCTGAGGAAGGTGAGCGTGGTTCACCGAAATCGATCACCATAATATTTGTGCATTTTGTGCTTGTATTGTAGTATATTTGTGCATTTTGTGCTTATATTGTAATAAATTTGTGTTGTGTGACGTTTACTTGTACTGTATATGTACCAACACGTATTATGCTAATTAAAAAACTATTTGTAAATGCCAGTCAGGCAAATTTAGCAATGATTTACAGGAATGTTAGAATCAAAGTTCACACTACTCTTGCCGATATTTATTTTAATAAGCAATGCTTGCAGCATGGTTTAATACCTAAATATGTTAATGTGAAAATTAAATGTAATACTGTGGTTGGTAGGAAAACAAAACAACAAGCTGAAAAACTGTTTGTAAATAACTCAATTAAAGATTTATATCGCAAAAAAGACGAACTGACATTTAAGAGTTACGACATTCATATGCAATTTGTTAAAGAATATGGTAGTAGGGCTTGGTATTTGCTGAACGATAGTCTTGATGAGGAAATTTCACGTATAATGGAATCGAAATATAATAAACTTAATAAGAAATTGCAAAGATTAAGGAATGTAAGTACTAATGACAATCTAACTAGCCATTTAGTTAATGATGAAAGTCACGTTTTTCATAAAAGGGTAATTAATATGAGTAATGTTGAATTTAGCAAATCTGAAAATGATGTATTGTGTTATGGACCCAAACATAATTTCATAAAAAATCAAAACAAACAAGCCGATATTTTAGCCACAGACATTGAATGTAATGTATCTCAGTTGAAAGATTGTAACAGAAACGAAATTAGATATGATGTAAGTAAAATATGTAAAACAATGCAGGTCCAAACTAATAATTTGAAACAGGTTTTAGATTATAAAGTTTGTTTAGATGTAAAACAGAAATTACAGAATGAAGATCTAGTCGCAGTTAAAGCGGATAAGAGCAACGCAATTGTAATTCTGAAAAAAGAAGATTATATTACTAAAACTGAAGATTTTATCAAGGAAAATAAATTTCAAGAACTAAAAGGTGATCCTACAAATAAATATCAGGATGAAATTAATAAAGTTGTAAAATCTTGTACAAAAGTTATTACTGATAATGTTCGTTTTAGAGCTTTTATGAATAATCCTAAGGCACCCACAATGAATGGTATTCCGAAAATTCACAAACCTAATGTACCTATTAGGCCCCTGGTAAATTTCAAATCTGCGCCTACTTACAACGTATCAAAGATATTGTCCAATATTTTGACTTCTGCTTTGAACCTTGAAAATAAATATACCGTTAAGAACAGTATTGATTTTGTTGATAAGGTCAGTCATGTAAAATTGTGTAATAAGACTAGGTTAGCCTCATTTGACATATGTAATCTATACACTAATATTCCAGTTGATGAAGTGATTAACTTAGTTAAGGAAAAACTTGTAGAACAACAATATGAAAAAATGTATGTAAATCAAATTGTAAAGTTGCTCAAAACTATCTTGAAACAAAATTACTTCCGTTTCAATAACAAATTTTACTTACAAAACGATGGTTTAGCTATGGGTAGTCCACTGTCAGCCATTTTATCAGAAGTTTATTTACAGTATCATGAAGACTCCATTTTAGATAAATTAAAAAAGGAACATGATATCATATTTTACACCCGTTATGTCGATGATATTCTGGTTTTGTTTAACGAGAAATCATGTAATGACTTAGATAATATGTTAAATATACTTAATTGTCACCACCAGAAGCTTAGTTTTACCAGTGAATTTGAATCTATGAATGAAATTAACTTTTTGGATCTAAAAATAATTCGTGATCATAACAAACTTTCATATAGAATTTTCAGGAAACCTACTCAAACCAATTGTACCATAAATAACAGTTCTGTCCATCCCCCGTCTCACAAAACAGCTAGCTTCAGAAGTATGTTATATAGGGCGTATTCAATACCATTAAGTGTTGCAGATAGAAAACAGGAAATAAATTTAATAAAATCAATAGCTATTGCAAATGGATACAAAGCATCAATGATTGATGAAATTGGAAGTAGAATAAAAAAGAAAATAGAAAACAAAATTCGAGACGATAGACGAACAACACTTAAAAAAGAAAAATCCGATAAAGAACAAAAGAAGTATGTATCCATCCATTACAATGGGCCGTTTACACAAAGAGTTGGTAATAGATTTAAGAAATTCAATTTATCAGTAGCTTTTAAGACTTGTAATACTATGTCCAACATTTTACACCCGAATATTGAAAGTGAAGATAAATTTAATAATTCAGGAATATATAGGATTAACTGTAATGATTGTAATATGTTTTACATAGGTCAGACTGTAAATTTTAGCAAAAGATATAAAAACCATGTCTCTGCTTTTAAAAATAATAAACCTGAAAGATCTAATGTAGCTAAACACCTTCTGAATTGTACCCACAGTTTGAATAAAATAGATGAAAATGTAGATATTCTAAAATTTTGTAAGAAGGGTCGTAACATGAATGCTTGGGAAGAGTTATTTATTTTTAAAGAAAAATGTAAGGATCGTGATAAATTAATGAATGAACAGGTTAATTTTGATTCCGAAATAGTTTTTAATAATATATTTTCAGCGAATAAAAGAAGAGAAGTAACAGACAATAGGAATTAACCAATAATATCACAGCAGCCGCCATTTTGACGATTCCAGCCAATGAGGTCACGTGATCATAGGCCTATAAATTGAGTTGTTGAACACCGTTTTCCATTCTTTTGTGAATCCCTCTGGTCTGAGGAAGGTGAGCGTGGTTCACCGAAATCGATCACCATAATATTTGTGCATTTTGTGCTTGTATTGTAGTATATTTGTGCATTTTGTGCTTATATTGTAATAAATTTGTGTTGTGTGACGTTTACTTGTACTGTATATGTACCAACACGTATTATGCTAATTAAAAAACTATTTGTAAATGCCAGTCAGGCAAATTTAGCAATGATTTACAGGAATGTTAGAATCAAAGTTCACACTACTCTTGCCGATATTTATTTTAATAAGCAATGCTTGCAGCATGGTTTAATACCTAAATATGTTAATGTGAAAATTAAATGTAATACTGTGGTTGGTAGGAAAACAAAACAACAAGCTGAAAAACTATTTGTAAATAACTCAATTAAAGATTTATATCGCAAAAAAGACGAACTGACATTTAAGAGTTACGACATTCATATGCATTTGTTAAAGAATATGGTAGTAGGGCTTGGTATTTGCTGAACGATAGTCTTGATGAGGAAATTTCACGTATAATGGAATCGAAATATAATAAACTTAATAAGAAATTGCAAAGATTAAGGAATGTAAGTACTAATGACAATCTAACTAGCCATTTAGTTAATGATGAAAGTCACGTTTTTCATAAAGGGTAATTAATATGAGTAATGTTGAATTTAGCAAATCTGAAAATGATGTATTGTGTTATGGACCCAAACATAATTTCATAAAAAATCAAAACAAACAAGCCGATATTTTAGCCACAGACATTGAATGTAATGTATCTCAGTTGAAAGATTGTAACAGAAACGAAATTAGATATGATGTAAGTAAAATATGTAAAACAATGCAGGTCGAAACTAATAATTTGAAACAGGTTTTAGATTATAAAGTTTGTTTAGATGTAAAACAGAAATTACAGAATGAAGATCTAGTCGCAGTTAAAGCGGATAAGAGCAACGCAATTGTAATTCTGAAAAAAGAAGATTATATTACTAAAACTGAAGATTTTATCAAGGAAAATAAATTTCAAGAACTAAAAGGTGATCCTACAAATAAATATCAGGATGAAATTAATAAAGTTGTAAAATCTTGTACAAAAGTTATTACTGATAATGTTCGTTTTAGAGCTTTTATGAATAATCCTAAGGCACCCACAATGAATGGTATTCCGAAAATTCACAAACCTAATGTACCTATTAGGCCCCTGGTAAATTTCAAATCTGCGCCTACTTACAACGTATCAAAGATATTGTCCAATATTTTGACTTCTGCTTTGAACCTTGAAAATAAATATACCGTTAAGAACAGTATTGATTTTGTTGATAAGGTCAGTCATGTAAAATTGTGTAATAAGACTAGGTTAGCCTCATTTGACATATGTAATCTATACACTAATATTCCAGTTGATGAAGTGATTAACTTAGTTAAGGAAAAACTTGTAGAACAACAATATGAAAAAATGTATGTAAATCAAATTGTAAAGTTGCTCAAAACTATCTTGAAACAAAATTACTTCCGTTTCAATAACAAATTTTACTTACAAAACGATGGTTTAGCTATGGGTAGTCCACTGTCAGCCATTTTATCAGAAGTTTATTTACAGTATCATGAAGACTCCATTTTAGATAAATTAAAAAAGGAACATGATATCATATTTTACACCCGTTATGTCGATGATATTCTGGTTTTGTTTAACGAGAAATCATGTAATGACTTAGATAATATGTTAAATATACTTAATTGTCACCACCAGAAGCTTAGTTTTACCAGTGAATTTGAATCTATGAATGAAATTAACTTTTTGGATCTAAAAATAACTCGTGATCATAACAAACTTTCATATAGAATTTTCAGGAAACCTACTCAAACCAATTGTACCATAAATAACAGTTCTGTCCATCCCCCGTCTCACAAAACAGCTAGCTTCAGAAGTATGTTATATAGGGCGTATTCAATACCATTAAGTGTTGCAGATAGAAAACAGGAAATAAATTTAATAAAATCAATAGCTATTGCAAATGGATACAAAGCATCAATGATTGATGAAATTGGAAGTAGAATAAAAAAGAAAATAGAAAACAAAATTCGAGACGATAGACGAACAACACTTAAAAAAGAAAAATCCGATAAAGAACAAAAGAAGTATGTATCCATCCATTACAATGGGCCGTTTACACAAAGAGTTGGTAATAGATTTAAGAAATTCAATTTATCAGTAGCTTTTAAGACTTGTAATACTATGTCCAACATTTTACACCCGAATATTGAAAGTGAAGATAAATTTAATAATTCAGGAATATATAGGATTAACTGTAATGATTGTAATATGTTTTACATAGGTCAGACTGTAAATTTTAGCAAAAGATATAAAAACCATGTCTCTGCTTTTAAAAATAATAAACCTGAAAGATCTAATGTAGCTAAACACCTTCTGAATTGTACCCACAGTTTGAATAAAATAGATGAAAATGTAGATATTCTAAAATTTTGTAAGAAGGGTCGTAACATGAATGCTTGGGAAGAGTTATTTATTTTTAAAGAAAAATGTAAGGATCGTGATAAATTAATGAATGAACAGGTTAATTTTGATTCCGAAATAGTTTTTAATAATATATTTTCAGCGAATAAAAGAAGAGAAGTAACAGACAATAGGAATTAACCAATAATATCACAGCAGCCGCCATTTTGACGATTCCAGCCAATGAGGTCACGTGATCATAGGCCTATAAATTGAGTTGTTGAACACCGTTTTCCATTCTTTTGTGAATCCCTCTGGTCTGAGGAAGGTGAGCGTGGTTCACCGAAATCGATCACCATAATATTTGTGCATTTTGTGCTTGTATTGTAGTATATTTGTGCATTTTGTGCTTATATTGTAATAAATTTGTGTTGTGTGACGTTTACTTGTACTGTATATGTACCAACACGTATTATGCTAATTAAAAAACTATTTGTAAATGCCAGTCAGGCAAATTTAGCAATGATTTACAGGAATGTTAGAATCAAAGTTCACACTACTCTTGCCGATATTTATTTTAATAAGCAATGCTTGCAGCATGGTTTAATACCTAAATATGTTAATGTGAAAATTAAATGTAATACTGTGGTTGGTAGGAAAACAAAACAACAAGCTGAAAAACTGTTTGTAAATAACTCAATTAAAGATTTATATCGCAAAAAAGACGAACTGACATTTAAGAGTTACGACATTCATATGCAATTTGTTAAAGAATATGGTAGTAGGGCTTGGTATTTGCTGAACGATAGTCTTGATGAGGAAATTTCACGTATAATGGAATCGAAATATAATAAACTTAATAAGAAATTGCAAAGATTAAGGAATGTAAGTACTAATGACAATCTAACTAGCCATTTAGTTAATGATGAAAGTCACGTTTTTCATAAAAGGGTAATTAATATGAGTAATGTTGAATTTAGCAAATCTGAAAATGATGTATTGTGTTATGGACCCAAACATAATTTCATAAAAAATCAAAACAAACAAGCCGATATTTTAGCCACAGACATTGAATGTAATGTATCTCAGTTGAAAGATTGTAACAGAAACGAAATTAGATATGATGTAAGTAAAATATGTAAAACAATGCAGGTCGAAACTAATAATTTGAAACAGGTTTTAGATTATAAAGTTTGTTTAGATGTAAAACAGAAATTACAGAATGAAGATCTAGTCGCAGTTAAAGCGGATAAGAGCAACGCAATTGTAATTCTGAAAAAAGAAGATTATATTACTAAAACTGAAGATTTTATCAAGGAAAATAAATTTCAAGAACTAAAAGGTGATCCTACAAATAAATATCAGGATGAAATTAATAAAGTTGTAAAATCTTGTACAAAAGTTATTACTGATAATGTTCGTTTTAGAGCTTTTATGAATAATCCTAAGGCACCCACAATGAATGGTATTCCGAAAATTCACAAACCTAATGTACCTATTAGGCCCCTGGTAAATTTCAAATCTGCGCCTACTTACAACGTATCAAAGATATTGTCCAATATTTTGACTTCTGCTTTGAACCTTGAAAATAAATATACCGTTAAGAACAGTATTGATTTTGTTGATAAGGTCAGTCATGTAAAATTGTGTAATAAGACTAGGTTAGCCTCATTTGACATATGTAATCTATACACTAATATTCCAGTTGATGAAGTGATTAACTTAGTTAAGGAAAAACTTGTAGAACAACAATATGAAAAAATGTATGTAAATCAAATTGTAAAGTTGCTCAAAACTATCTTGAAACAAAATTACTTCCGTTTCAATAACAAATTTTACTTACAAAACGATGGTTTAGCTATGGGTAGTCCACTATCAGCCATTTTATCAGAAGTTTATTTACAGTATCATGAAGACTCCATTTTAGATAAATTAAAAAAGGAACATGATATCATATTTTACACCCGTTATGTCGATGATATTCTGGTTTTGTTTAACGAGAAATCATGTAATGACTTAGATAATATGTTAAATATACTTAATTGTCACCACCAGAAGCTTAGTTTTACCAGTGAATTTGAATCTATGAATGAAATTAACTTTTTGGATCTAAAAATAACTCGTGATCATAACAAACTTTCATATAGAATTTTCAGGAAACCTACTCAAACCAATTGTACCATAAATAACAGTTCTGTCCATCCCCCGTCTCACAAAACAGCTAGCTTCAGAAGTATGTTATATAGGGCGTATTCAATACCATTAAGTGTTGCAGATAGAAAACAGGAAATAAATTTAATAAAATCAATAGCTATTGCAAATGGATACAAAGCATCAATGATTGATGAAATTGGAAGTAGAATAAAAAAGAAAATAGAAAACAAAATTCGAGACGATAGACGAACAACACTTAAAAAAGAAAAATCCGATAAAGAACAAAAGAAGTATGTATCCATCCATTACAATGGGCCGTTTACACAAAGAGTTGGTAATAGATTTAAGAAATTCAATTTATCAGTAGCTTTTAAGACTTGTAATACTATGTCCAACATTTTACACCCGAATATTGAAAGTGAAGATAAATTTAATAATTCAGGAATATATAGGATTAACTGTAATGATTGTAATATGTTTTACATAGGTCAGACTGTAAATTTTAGCAAAAGATATAAAAACCATGTCTCTGCTTTTAAAAATAATAAACCTGAAAGATCTAATGTAGCTAAACACCTTCTGAATTGTACCCACAGTTTGAATAAAATAGATGAAAATGTAGATATTCTAAAATTTTGTAAGAAGGGTCGTAACATGAATGCTTGGGAAGAGTTATTTATTTTTAAAGAAAAATGTAAGGATCGTGATAAATTAATGAATGAACAGGTTAATTTTGATTCCGAAATAGTTTTTAATAATATATTTTCAGCGAATAAAAGAAGAGAAGTAACAGACAATAGGAATTAACCAATAATATCACAGCAGCCGCCATTTTGACGATTCCAGCCAATGAGGTCACGTGATCATAGGCCTATAAATTGAGTTGTTGAACACCGTTTTCCATTCTTTTGTGAATCCCTCTGGTCTGAGGAAGGTGAGCGTGGTTCACCGAAATCGATCACCATAATATTTGTGCATTTTGTGCTTGTATTGTAGTATATTTGTGCATTTTGTGCTTATATTGTAATAAATTTGTGTTGTGTGACGTTTACTTGTACTGTATATGTACCAACACGTATTATGCTAATTAAAAAACTATTTGTAAATGCCAGTCAGGCAAATTTAGCAATGATTTACAGGAATGTTAGAATCAAAGTTCACACTACTCTTGCCGATATTTATTTTAATAAGCAATGCTTGCAGCATGGTTTAATACCTAAATATGTTAATGTGAAAATTAAATGTAATACTGTGGTTGGTAGGAAAACAAAACAACAAGCTGAAAAACTATTTGTAAATAACTCAATTAAAGATTTATATCGCAAAAAAGACGAACTGACATTTAAGAGTTACGACATTCATATGCAATTTGTTAAAGAATATGGTAGTAGGGCTTGGTATTTGCTGAACGATAGTCTTGATGAGGAAATTTCACGTATAATGGAATCGAAATATAATAAACTTAATAAGAAATTGCAAAGATTAAGGAATGTAAGTACTAATGACAATCTAACTAACCATTTAGTTAATGATGAAAGTCACGTTTTTCATAAAAGGGTAATTAATATGAGTAATGTTGAATTTAGCAAATCTGAAAATGATGTATTGTGTTATGGACCCAAACATAATTTCATAAAAAATCAAAACAAACAAGCCGATATTTTAGCCACAGACATTGAATGTAATGTATCTCAGTTGAAAGATTGTAACAGAAACGAAATTAGATATGATGTAAGTAAAATATGTAAAACAATGCAGGTCGAAACTAATAATTTGAAACAGGTTTTAGATTATAAAGTTTGTTTAGATGTAAAACAGAAATTACAGAATGAAGATCTAGTCGCAGTTAAAGCGGATAAGAGCAACGCAATTGTAATTCTGAAAAAAGAAGATTATATTACTAAAACTGAAGATTTTATCAAGGAAAATAAATTTCAAGAACTAAAAGGTGATCCTACAAATAAATATCAGGATGAAATTAATAAAGTTGTAAAATCTTGTACAAAAGTTATTACTGATAATGTTCGTTTTAGAGCTTTTATGAATAATCCTAAGGCACCCACAATGAATGGTATTCCGAAAATTCACAAACCTAATGTACCTATTAGGCCCCTGGTAAATTTCAAATCTGCGCCTACTTACAACGTATCAAAGATATTGTCCAATATTTTGACTTCTGCTTTGAACCTTGAAAATAAATATACCGTTAAGAACAGTATTGATTTTGTTGATAAGGTCAGTCATGTAAAATTGTGTAATAAGACTAGGTTAGCCTCATTTGACATATGTAATCTATACACTAATATTCCAGTTGATGAAGTGATTAACTTAGTTAAGGAAAAACTTGTAGAACAACAATATGAAAAAATGTATGTAAATCAAATTGTAAAGTTGCTCAAAACTATCTTGAAACAAAATTACTTCCGTTTCAATAACAAATTTTACTTACAAAACGATGGTTTAGCTATGGGTAGTCCACTATCAGCCATTTTATCAGAAGTTTATTTACAGTATCATGAAGACTCCATTTTAGATAAATTAAAAAAGGAACATGATATCATATTTTACACCCGTTATGTCGATGATATTCTGGTTTTGTTTAACGAGAAATCATGTAATGACTTAGATAATATGTTAAATATACTTAATTGTCACCACCAGAAGCTTAGTTTTACCAGTGAATTTGAATCTATGAATGAAATTAACTTTTTGGATCTAAAAATAACTCGTGATCATAACAAACTTTCATATAGAATTTTCAGGAAACCTACTCAAACCAATTGTACCATAAATAACAGTTCTGTCCATCCCCCGTCTCACAAAACAGCTAGCTTCAGAAGTATGTTATATAGGGCGTATTCAATACCATTAAGTGTTGCAGATAGAAAACAGGAAATAAATTTAATAAAATCAATAGCTATTGCAAATGGATACAAAGCATCAATGATTGATGAAATTGGAAGTAGAATAAAAAAGAAAATAGAAAACAAAATTCGAGACGATAGACGAACAACACTTAAAAAAGAAAAATCCGATAAAGAACAAAAGAAGTATGTATCCATCCATTACAATGGGCCGTTTACACAAAGAGTTGGTAATAGATTTAAGAAATTCAATTTATCAGTAGCTTTTAAGACTTGTAATACTATGTCCAACATTTTACACCCGAATATTGAAAGTGAAGATAAATTTAATAATTCAGGAATATATAGGATTAACTGTAATGATTGTAATATGTTTTACATAGGTCAGACTGTAAATTTTAGCAAAAGATATAAAAACCATGTCTCTGCTTTTAAAAATAATAAACCTGAAAGATCTAATGTAGCTAAACACCTTCTGAATTGTACCCACAGTTTGAATAAAATAGATGAAAATGTAGATATTCTAAAATTTTGTAAGAAGGGTCGTAACATGAATGCTTGGGAAGAGTTATTTATTTTTAAAGAAAAATGTAAGGATCGTGATAAATTAATGAATGAACAGGTTAATTTTGATTCCGAAATAGTTTTTAATAATATATTTTCAGCGAATAAAAGAAGAGAAGTAACAGACAATAGGAATTAACCAATAATATCACAGCAGCCGCCATTTTGACGATTCCAGCCAATGAGGTCACGTGATCATAGGCCTATAAATTGAGTTGTTGAACACCGTTTTCCATTCTTTTGTGAATCCCTCTGGTCTGAGGAAGGTGAGCGTGGTTCACCGAAATCGATCACCATAATATTTGTGCATTTTGTGCTTGTATTGTAGTATATTTGTGCATTTTGTGCTTATATTGTAATAAATTTGTGTTGTGTGACGTTTACTTGTACTGTATATGTACCAACACGTATTATGCTAATTAAAAAACTATTTGTAAATGCCAGTCAGGCAAATTTAGCAATGATTTACAGGAATGTTAGAATCAAAGTTCACACTACTCTTGCCGATATTTATTTTAATAAGCAATGCTTGCAGCATGGTTTAATACCTAAATATGTTAATGTGAAAATTAAATGTAATACTGTGGTTGGTAGGAAAACAAAACAACAAGCTGAAAAACTATTTGTAAATAACTCAATTAAAGATTTATATCGCAAAAAAGACGAACTGACATTTAAGAGTTACGACATTCATATGCAATTTGTTAAAGAATATGGTAGTAGGGCTTGGTATTTGCTGAACGATAGTCTTGATGAGGAAATTTCACGTATAATGGAATCGAAATATAATAAACTTAATAAGAAATTGCAAAGATTAAGGAATGTAAGTACTAATGACAATCTAACTAACCATTTAGTTAATGATGAAAGTCACGTTTTTCATAAAAGGGTAATTAATATGAGTAATGTTGAATTTAGCAAATCTGAAAATGATGTATTGTGTTATGGACCCAAACATAATTTCATAAAAAATCAAAACAAACAAGCCGATATTTTAGCCACAGACATTGAATGTAATGTATCTCAGTTGAAAGATTGTAACAGAAACGAAATTAGATATGATGTAAGTAAAATATGTAAAACAATGCAGGTCGAAACTAATAATTTGAAACAGGTTTTAGATTATAAAGTTTGTTTAGATGTAAAACAGAAATTACAGAATGAAGATCTAGTCGCAGTTAAAGCGGATAAGAGCAACGCAATTGTAATTCTGAAAAAAGAAGATTATATTACTAAAACTGAAGATTTTATCAAGGAAAATAAATTTCAAGAACTAAAAGGTGATCCTACAAATAAATATCAGGATGAAATTAATAAAGTTGTAAAATCTTGTACAAAAGTTATTACTGATAATGTTCGTTTTAGAGCTTTTATGAATAATCCTAAGGCACCCACAATGAATGGTATTCCGAAAATTCACAAACCTAATGTACCTATTAGGCCCCTGGTAAATTTCAAATCTGCGCCTACTTACAACGTATCAAAGATATTGTCCAATATTTTGACTTCTGCTTTGAACCTTGAAAATAAATATACCGTTAAGAACAGTATTGATTTTGTTGATAAGGTCAGTCATGTAAAATTGTGTAATAAGACTAGGTTAGCCTCATTTGACATATGTAATCTATACACTAATATTCCAGTTGATGAAGTGATTAACTTAGTTAAGGAAAAACTTGTAGAACAACAATATGAAAAAATGTATGTAAATCAAATTGTAAAGTTGCTCAAAACTATCTTGAAACAAAATTACTTCCGTTTCAATAACAAATTTTACTTACAAAACGATGGTTTAGCTATGGGTAGTCCACTATCAGCCATTTTATCAGAAGTTTATTTACAGTATCATGAAGACTCCATTTTAGATAAATTAAAAAAGGAACATGATATCATATTTTACACCCGTTATGTCGATGATATTCTGGTTTTGTTTAACGAGAAATCATGTAATGACTTAGATAATATGTTAAATATACTTAATTGTCACCACCAGAAGCTTAGTTTTACCAGTGAATTTGAATCTATGAATGAAATTAACTTTTTGGATCTAAAAATAACTCGTGATCATAACAAACTTTCATATAGAATTTTCAGGAAACCTACTCAAACCAATTGTACCATAAATAACAGTTCTGTCCATCCCCCGTCTCACAAAACAGCTAGCTTCAGAAGTATGTTATATAGGGCGTATTCAATACCATTAAGTGTTGCAGATAGAAAACAGGAAATAAATTTAATAAAATCAATAGCTATTGCAAATGGATACAAAGCATCAATGATTGATGAAATTGGAAGTAGAATAAAAAAGAAAATAGAAAACAAAATTCGAGACGATAGACGAACAACACTTAAAAAAGAAAAATCCGATAAAGAACAAAAGAAGTATGTATCCATCCATTACAATGGGCCGTTTACACAAAGAGTTGGTAATAGATTTAAGAAATTCAATTTATCAGTAGCTTTTAAGACTTGTAATACTATGTCCAACATTTTACACCCGAATATTGAAAGTGAAGATAAATTTAATAATTCAGGAATATATAGGATTAACTGTAATGATTGTAATATGTTTTACATAGGTCAGACTGTAAATTTTAGCAAAAGATATAAAAACCATGTCTCTGCTTTTAAAAATAATAAACCTGAAAGATCTAATGTAGCTAAACACCTTCTGAATTGTACCCACAGTTTGAATAAAATAGATGAAAATGTAGATATTCTAAAATTTTGTAAGAAGGGTCGTAACATGAATGCTTGGGAAGAGTTATTTATTTTTAAAGAAAAATGTAAGGATCGTGATAAATTAATGAATGAACAGGTTAATTTTGATTCCGAAATAGTTTTTAATAATGTATTTTCAGCGAATAAAAGAAGAGAAGTAACAGACAATAGGAATTAACCAATAATATCACAGCAGCCGCCATTTTGACGATTCCAGCCAATGGGGTCACGTGATCATAGGCCTATAAATTGAGTTGTTGAACACCGTTTTCCATTCTTTTGTGAATCCCTCTGGTCTGAGGAAGGTGAGCGTGGTTCACCGAAATCGATCACCATAATATTTGTGCATTTTGTGCTTGTATTGTAGTATATTTGTGCATTTTGTGCTTATATTGTAATAAATTTGTGTTGTGTGACGTTTACTTGTACTGTGATTAAATATGTAAGGGTTTTTAGAATATACATTTTTCGGAAGGGAGGGAGGGAAGTAATAGAACACAAACTCAAGTATAAACTGTATAACTCTCCGTAAATTCAACCCACAAAATAAGTGGTGTACGAACTGTTGAGACCTCAAACAAATTCATTTTCCCAGTCTTACTTTTGTCAGTCTAAATACTTTTGACTAATTGGGATTTTGTTTAAACTTACGCCAAAAACGAAGCCACATGGAATTACAGGTTAGGCTCGTTCTGCTGGGTTTTAAGTTCTCTTCTCCCATGTCCCGATTGAACTATATATTAATGTATTTTAGTTAGTTGGGCAAATTAAGAACTTTGTAGAATGAACCCAAAACAAGGTGGTTCTTTAAAACTGAGTTTGTGATAAGGTTTAAAACGTTCTTATGCCAAACGAAGTCCAGGTTGCGGACTTCTGGAATACGAAAAATAGACAGTAATTATTCTGGTTAATTAAATTTGATAGCTATGTGCTGTAGCATCTTTTGAACGTGTTTTTACGTAACTATAGATAACCTTTTCAAGCGCGTTTCTCTTTTCTATTATACTATTTAAGTTTCTGTCCTGATTTGTACTAAAAATAATACATTACGATTCCTCCAAAATAACAATGTAATGGCGTGTCATTTATCATAATCTAGTCCGACTCATTTCATATTCGCCTATACACTACCGGACCCAGTTTTTACGTAGGCAATAATTTGTCTAAGAAGAATCACCTTAAAAGAATATGAATATTTTTCACCAAATATCCCTATGCGTTCAATACGAAGTATACTTGGCACGGATATTTAGCTATCAATTAGATTGATATAAAGACCATAGACCATGCCAGTAGACAATATACGGTTTTAAATATGCCAGCTTAAAAGTAAAGTACTCTAGTGTGAATAAGTGTATTTATTTTGAACTATGTTATGATCGTACATGCTAATATAGTAAAGCAAATACAGAATATGATTTATAAATACATCCCAATAGAAGAAATAGAAACCCATAATATTGGGTTCTATGCTGGAAATTGCTTAGTTCAAACTCGTGGTTAGTTGTTTATTTAGCAGTGTAGTTCAAGTTTCAAAAGACATGATGTGCGTTGACCAAGGACAAACTACCTGCTAGGGTAAAAAGAAATCTGGCAACGCCGCAGTGGACCACAAATGAGATATACATGATGGACTACAATCATAGGTGAAATGATAGACGCTCTGGACCACAATCAGTGGTGTTTTGCTGCCCGTCATTTTGCAATGGTTGTGGACCACAATTGAATGTGAAATGACAAACTCAATAACATGAAAACCATCAATAGGTTATTAATAAAAATTCAACTCAATACAGATACCCCCATTTCAAACATGGTAAAGAAAGAACAACATTATATATCAATGGATTTGTAAAATATAAGGGATCCAAACGTGGACTACAATCGTTGGTGTTTTGATACGAGGACCACAAAAGAGGGACCGAGGGAAATATATATATATATATATATTGTAGATAAATCCTAATTTACATCTACTTATGATTAGTTCTACTGTCTCATTGCTAATTCTAAATTTGATGATATTTGTGATATCCATGGATTAAGCTTTTTGTCTGTAATTTCCAATACCCACTAATCAGTTCAACAGGTTACTTATGTAGGACATGTTTGCCTTACCATTCATTTGATTTCGATTGCAATCACATATACCATTGTAAATTTATAGTTACTATTTTAATGTTGCAAAATTATTTTTTGATTTGGGATTAAGTTGAGTAATCTTTACTTCAGTTTTCTTTATTTTTAATCAATAATAGTTGCTCTTAACATGTTTGACAATGTTTTGTAAACATTCAACATTTTAACCGATTTTCATAAATATATAATGAATAGATAAGGATATTTGTACTTAACGTCAATGAAATACTATAAAGAGAGGTCCAATATCTATGTTTACATATAAATGTAGTACAGTTTTTTTTTTTGGCCAGGATAAATTTGATGGGCAAGAAATCAATTGAAGTAATTTTATTAGGTTAATTCTTACCCTCTCATAGCAAGAAATTAAAACAAGTCAAACTTAGGAAATCCAAAAAACTGCTGTTATTAGAGGCAATGAAGTCATAGCCAAATCATCTTTATTTATGTGTAGAAAGTATAGAACATAGTTTGATAGTGTGAGTCAGTTTACCGTAGGTACATTGAAAAATAGAGATATTAACTTAAACCAATAAAATTAATCTATTTATAACATATATATATATATATAAATATACGAGGGCCGTTTGGAAAGTAACCTCCGGTGTGTTTTAAATAAAACTCAGACATAATTAAAAATATTTTATTGTATACATCCTAAAACTACATCTTTCAGCTATTTTTCAACATAATTTCCAAAAACATTCAAACACTTATCATATCTTTGCACTAACTTACAAATCCCTTCAGAATAAAAATCGGCCGCCTGTGCCTTGAGCCAGCCAGAGACTGCATTCTTGAGTTCCTCATCGTCCTCAAACCTCTGAGAGCCCAGCCATTTCTTCAAGTGCATGAACAGATGAAAGTCACTGGGAGCTAAATCTGGGCTGTATGGTGGATGGCTAAAAACATCCCATTGAAATTGTTCAAGAAGGTCTTTGGTTTTTCGAGCACTGTGGGGTCGGGCGTTGTCATGAAGGAAAATGACGCCAGATGACAATAAACTGCGGCGTTTGTTCTGAATTGCCCTTCGTAGGTTTTTTAAAGTTTCAACGCACGAATCTGCGTTGATTGTTGCCCCACGTTCCATAAACTCCACAAGAAGAATTCCTTTTGCATCCCAAAACACAGTTGCCATTAACTTCCTGCCGGAAAAATCCTGCCGAGCTTTCGTTGGTTTGTGTGGCGAGTGTGTATGACCCCACACCTTTGATTGTTCTTTGGTCTCCGGATTCACATATTTAACCCACGTTTCATCGCCCGTTACAATTCGGTTCAGAAAAGAATGACCATCTTGATCATAGCGCATAAGAAAGTCAATAGCAAACTCCATTCGCTGGTTCTTGTGGTTTTCTGAAAGAATTTTTGGGACCCATCGAGCACAGAATGTCTTGTAGCCTAACCTTTCTGTCACTATCTCGTACAAAACAGTCCTAGAAATCTGTTGAAATTCATCCCAAAGCTCTGAGATAGTGAACCGTCGATTGTCACGAATCCTCTCGTTGATTTTCTCGACAAGTCCATCGGTAACCACAGGCGGTCTGCCACTCCTCTCTTCATCATGGACGTTAGTTCGGCCATTTTTGAAATGTCTGACCCATTCCCGAACAACTCCTTCACTCATTACTGCCGGTCCATACACAGTGCACAATTCTCTATGAATGGCTGCTGCTGAATACTGCTTGGCTGTAAAAAATCGAATGACAGATCGCACCTCACATTTGGCGGGACTTTCTATAACAGACGCCATTTTCACAAGCTACAGAAAACGAAC
The DNA here is from genome assembly GCA_035578905.1 of Stictocephala bisonia. Lineage (NCBI taxonomy): Eukaryota > Metazoa > Arthropoda > Insecta > Hemiptera > Membracidae > Stictocephala > Stictocephala bisonia. Next base: position 22,738 of record JAQJVL010001867.1, read on the forward strand.
TAGCACTTGGACGACCTTCACAGTACCACGGCTGGATGCCGACTGACGAGACCTGCGCGTCAACGCTACTATGGTGGCACTATCCCCTCCACTTCCTATTCTATGAGCAACCGGAGGTTACTTTCCGAACGGCCCTCGTAATACCAACATTATTTTTTTTATGATCCATCGTACTTTCTGATGTACATTGATACGTTTCTCGAACTAATCAATAAATATTTCCTGAAAATATACATTCTGTAATAAGTAGCCTCAGTTAAACTGCCAGATTTAACCAATAACCTATTTTATACCAATATGGTAGCCATATACCAATAACATACATTTTATATGTACCTCATCGCCAACCATATGCCAACTCATTGCTAACTGTGAGGGAATTGAGTGAGGGGTTGCTGTTACAAACTGAATAAGGCTGACCTCTAGAAAGTGTTGGTAATTAATTAGTTAAGTAAACAATGACAAATCTGAGACTGCTAACTTATGTTTTTCAAAATTGTTCAAAATTAATTTGTTTGAAATACAAGTAAAACCTATCTCTTTTTAAAAAATCACTGTATTTTTTTAAGCACTAAAAAACACATAAAGAGATTATCAATTAATAACTAACAATTGTTACAGATAACGCAAGAAAATGGGGAATTGGTACAAATGGTAAATCTGGCCCGGGAGACGCAGGGTGAACTGGCCACAGAGTTAGCAGAGCTCAAGGAGAAGTACGCAGAGGTGGTTAGTCTACTGCAGGAGGCACAAGACACAATGCGCAAGCAGCGCAAGAAAAGCCAACCTCAAGCCCGTGGTGGACTGCTATTCCCCTCTCTGCACACTTCAGTGCCTACGCACAACCCTGACTCCCTAGCCTCTGAGTTAGAATGCTCCCTTTTCTCTGAACTCAGCCTTGACTCTGGTATCGGCGCTTCATCACATCACCTGTGAGTTAACACTTGGTATACTATTCTCTTTTGTAGTTTACAGTCTTCTCCAGTGAATAATTTTGTCACATTCGAGTCTCTCACCTTCTACTTGATGTTGATTTAGGAATTACTTGTTGCTCCGTTGACTATCAGAAGACAGGTTGATGTCTGTCTCCAAAGCGTTGTGTGATTTGTACAAGCGTGGCAGTTGACTTTTTCTTCCCCGTTTGGTGATGGCGAGTTTATCATCAGCTGACATATGCATTGTGCACTTGAACATTATTTTACTCAATTAACTCAAAAAGGTTTCATGCTTACTTATTTTAACATATGTATTTTCAAATGTAACATGTTCTGTAGGATACATGTGACTATTGCCCCCTGAGATTAGATTTTTTCTAGATAGATAGATTAGATTCACTAGGTTGTGGTCCTGTCACCAAGCCCACCGCAACTAGACTCCATAGCCCTTTGCACCCCGAGCCTGGCAACAGTGTCACAAGAGACCAGTTCGCCTAATGAAGGACAGGGTGTCCCCGAGTGTAGCCTGTCTGATATCCTCTGGTTCCAGAAAATCAGTACCCTGAGTCTAGTACCTAAGAGATGAAAGAGCTCATCAATGACACAAGATGTGTATGGAGCTCTCCTCATCCTCCTCACAGAGCCTACACAGGTGGAGGTCTTCTGTTTATGAAGCAGAGACCAAAGCATACAAATGAAATAACAACTCTGTGAGGTAAGGCCCATAATGTTCATATGTCTATGAAGGAGATTATGTCCGGTCAGCAGTCTCGTTACAGCCCTCACCTTAGCCCGTTCACAGCTCAACAAAGCTCGGCTGTAACTGCTATCTATTCCTTTAATAAGTGCACGACACTGCCTGAGCCCAGTATCGTTCCTCCATCTACCAGCATGTTCCTCAAAGGTCAACCGATCAATTCTTCTCTTAACCTTGTGGATGGGATGCCTAGGGCTGGCTCCGGTTCCAGAAGAGGTCTCTTTGCCCCCTAGCCAGAGCATCAGCCTTCTCATTTCCATCATTGCCAGCATGCTCAGGGACCCATATGAGTCTCACTTGTTTATGTTAGCAAAGGGTCTCGAGGATCCCCTTGCACTCCCATACCAACTTAGAGCTGGTACGTGGCACCACGATCGCCTTTATCGCTGCCTGACTGTTCGAGCAGATGGAAACAACTCCTCTGAAGCCCCCAAGATCCATTTCTTCCTGTGCAGCAGTCATGATTGCCATCACCTCTGCTTGGAAGACAGTAGCTTGCGCTCAGAGAGGGACAGACAAAAATGTCCGTACTCCCCTACCTTACACCCCAGCACCACCTTCCATAAGTGAGATGTTCGTAAACCAGAAGCTTCCTTTAACATGTACAGATTCGGTATTCCCCAACCACTCATCTCTGCTTGGAAGGAAGGCCCTAATCTGTCTGTCAAATCTGTAACTAGGTGTCATTGAGTCTGACCCCGTTGCAAGCAACGGATACAGACCAATGTACCTAGATAGTATGTCACCTTGGAGTCCCGGTTACCGTCGCCGGGTACAAGACCCTTTAAATTTATGGGCTGCTTTACAAGCCTAACCCTTTAAAAAAACGGGTTCCAAAGGGCCCGGGACCCCAAAATTTAAGAACCTCCATCCCCCGTCAGGGGGGTTTTGTTCTGATGGGCCTGAAATTTCCCCGGGGGCAGGGCCATTCCCCGGCATCTATCTATTTTAAAGCCTTGCACTGTTTTGTGCCTGGCTGACCAAAAGAAAACTGCAGCATAAAAAAAAGGGGGCCGAACCCAAAACCCTTTTGTATAGCCAAAAACACAATCCTGGGTTTAAAGGGCCCCCAAACGTTGCCCAAAAGGGCCCCTCCGACACGTCCGAGGAACCCAAAAACCCTAAACCCTTTTCTGGCTTTATCCTGTAGGTATTTGGGACCCAAAGTTCAATATAGCTCCAGAGTGACCCCCTATATTAATTGCCCCTGAAGCTCTTAGCACCTTGTTTTCCTTTTGGGGGCATGTATGGGCCCTATCCAGTGAAGAGTAAAAATACTGTCTTGTTAAGTTTTAACAGGGGACCCCCTTTTGTCTCAAAACCACCTTTCAAGAACCCTAGGGCAGACGGACATTGTCCGACACTTTTTGCAGACAAACTACCCAAACCCCCAGAAATGCTCACAATCGTCCGTGAAATGCCTGAGCATATAAACCCATCCTTTTTTTTGGAAACCCTTAGTATTTTAATCAACCACCCGGGGACCGTAGGAGAGGTAAAGGAAAACCCCCTTTGGGAAAGAAAACCGTTTCCCTTCTACTATTTGAACCGGGGGTTCTTTAAAAATTTACCTTAAACATCCGCTGCGTATTAGGCCTCGATCCATCTGTTAAAGGGTTTTACCACTGACGCCCGTCCTACCCGACAGCAGCGATCATAGACTGCAGGGAGACATTATTAAAACCCCCCCAATGTCCTTGAAAAAAACCCGGGGCCTAGTTCCTTCTGCCGAATCTTTCTCCTGAACTCGCATAAATTGAGTCATGGAGGGCCAACTCAGAAGATCCCCCAGCTTTTGTATGAAATGTTGATTCCTTGGAGCGGGTTTCTCCCCCAATCCCCCCCGTCCCTCGGGGCGTGTCGCCCAAACCTCTCCAATGTCTTTATTGGGAAAGACATGCTGCTGACCCGGCCCTAAAATCTTTAGGCCGGGGAATGTGTGTCCCTTCCCGGGTTTTGGGGGAATAAAAACCCTTTTTTGGGGTCCCCACACTTTGTAATTTATTAAAAGTTCAGGGAAGGCCCTTACATATTGGGGTTTCAGATGGGGCAGGATTTTCCCCAACCCCCCTCTGCAGGAGCACGGGGGGGGGATGCCATCCGGCCCCGCGCTCTTGAAAAGAACGAACCCAGTCAACTGCCCACAAAATTTTTGTGTGTAAACAATCCCCCCAGCCTCAATCCACCCCGCATGTGGGGCCCCCGATGCACGCCCCACTTAAAAAGGGGGGGGGGGGCATGCCACCGGTTCCTCGGGGGAACCCGGAAAGGGGAGTCTCATAGGGATTTTGCAAAGTCTATTTTTCAGTTTGGCCCCCAAACACTTTAATGGGGGGATTCCCAGTCTTCCCCCGGGGTCCTTGGCCAGCACTTTGTGAACCCTAGAAAACGCTGAGGTTTCCCTTATAGAGGTACAAAAGTACCTCCAGGTTTTTCCTGGTGAACCAAACAAACCCTTTCCCGTTGTATTCTCTTTGTAAACTCTGGGTTTGGCCACCCAGTCATGTCGATCCCGGGTTTCTTTTGGGCCCTTTCCCAAAAGGAGCCTTCTGATTCCCCCTTCGATGGTCCTCTAGTTTTTGAGAAATCCCGGGCTTTGAGGGGCCCTTTGTGCCTTAAAAAGGGGCAGTTGTTCTCATAAGAGTTGGTTAGGGCCCCCCTCATTAAGTAGTGCCACTCTCTCCTCAAGGCCAATCCAGATCGAATCGGGCCTTTTGGAATTAGGCCCAAATCTTTTCAGGAGTTCCTGCGAGTATAAGGCCCCGTCCTGCCCAGTCTGGGATTCCTGTAAACCCTTTTTGTGTTTTTCTACCCCCTCAAGCACAAAACAAATGTGTTTGTGGGTCCAACAACGAAGGTTCCGTGATATTTTTCCCAGTCTCTAATGTGGGGAAAATTTCTGGCAAAGGGCCAAAATTTTGTGCCTATAACCCCCCTCCAAAATTATATTCAAAAAAGGTTAAAAATTTTAAACCCCTTTTTGAGTCCCAAAAAATATGGGCCCCCTTTCCCCAAAAAGTATTCTGCAAAGCTGGCCCCTCTCGGCTGTGCCCCTATTTCACCAAACCTCATTGTGAGAGTTTGAGTTCGCAGTAAAAAACCACAGCTCAAGGTTCCCGCCCCGGCAGTAATCAACCAACGCCACCATCTCTTTTGAGGGGTGGGGGATTGCCCCTATCGTATGGGGGGTAGACCAATTGAAACCACCAGTTCCCTCATTACCATTAAATTCCTGCAGTTTAATGCCCATTGCAACTACATTTTCCTCCACATAATTTCTGGTCGGGGCCCAACTGTCAAGGGCCTGAAACCCAAAAAATGGCCGCCCCCGGTTTCAGCCCCCCCAAATTTCCCCAATAGAGGCTATTTTTTGGGAATGTTAAGTTTCCTTTGTTTGAAATTTTTCTCAATCCACGGTTCCTGAATCAGAGCAACTTTAATTTCCCTCCTTCTTTATAATTTTAGCTATTTAATGGGAGGCCTCAACAATGAGGGGGTTGGTTTGAAAAAAACTCACCATTTATTCTGTCCAGCACTTTCTTCTCGGTTCCCCTCCACATCTGGGTAGCCCAAATTTCTCCTTCCCCTTCTTTGTCAAGGCAGGTTTTTCCCAAAAAACTCAAAAAAGAGAGGTTGTGTTTTAAAAAAGTAAAGGGCCCAACCCCAAAACATCAAACTAAAGTTTTATCATTTTAAATTGAGGGGAGTTCCCTGGGGGCCACCCATAAAAAATAGCTATGCCGACCCACTGTAAAAGTTTCCTCTGCTGGGCCTCCATGGCTGCCAGTGAGGCAAAGCCCCACTGTGACCAAAATTCTGACGCTCGGGGTTGCTCCTTGCATTCCAAGGGTCCCCCACAATTTCAGTGTAAAGGGCCCCTGGGTTGAGAAAGGGGGAACCTTTTTTAGGTAAGTCCGTACTCGCTGGGGGTCCCGGGACCCAGAAAAATCCCTTTTTTGAAGCTGGGGAAAGTACATCCTTTGCCTACAAACCTTTTCAGTACAAACCCCTCCCATGGCTTGATTTCAGGAGTGGGGCTTTAAACCCAGTCCCAAGGGGAAAGGGCCCCCTCACAGGCCACCACGGAAAAACCCCCTTTTGACAGGAATATGTCTGGGGTTTTTTCGGCAGCCATCCCTACCAAAGGCTTGTCCATCTTCAAAGCCCACGGAAACCCTGTATGTAAAAGGGCTGTCCCCTTCTTAAACGATTTTTGTCAGGGGGAAAAACCCTCGCGAAAAAGCCATCCTCAGACCAACCTCCGCCCTAAAACGTGGGAACCCTTTTTCGGCCTTTTCTTCTTGAACACTTTTTGGGAGGGGTTCCCGGGGCCTGGGGCTTTTTTATTTTGGGACCCTGGGTCCCTTTTCCATTTCGGGGAGGTTTTTAAGTTTGGGTTTTGGTTTCCATGAATTGTCCCTCCCACGCTTAAAGCCATTTTTTCCGGGGCCCTTCAGCGGGGTTCCCTGACTTTGCACTTAAGTTCCCCCCCGTGCCCGTCTGGTTCCCGATGCCTTTGGCACAAGACCCCGGGCTTTCCCTTTCCCTCTTCCTTTTTTTTTTGCCCCAAACTGGGCCCTTTTTTCCTAACTTAGGGGATGACCCGGTGCCCCGGGGTTCGGTTTTTCCCAAGATCCCGTCCCCAACCAAATGCCCCTTTCCCCCCTTCTCTTCTAATTTGTGAGTCCATGCATTGTTTGCAGGGCTTGCACCTCTAGGGAGGGAGGGTGTGGGGAGGATAAGAGAGACTTCATCCTCCTCCATGTAAGTCTGGGACTCAGGCACAAAGGCCTCGAAGACCTCCCGCGTGGTCCTAATGCCACCAGACTTAAATATGTGACTGTTGCCCCCTGAGGTTAGATTTTTACTAACTAGTTTTGGTTAAAAAAAATATATATTAAATTAGAACAATAGTTGTTTGTGTTTAAAAATAAGTCAATGGATGAAATTAAAATCTGATTTTAGGGGATCCAGAAAAATTTTGAATTCTCAAAAAAAAGATAAAGTTTAAAAATTGTGTTTTTAACAAAACGTAATCGTTTTAACAAAATTAAAAAATTTGTTTGGGATTTTTTTTTTAAAATTTTCAAATGTCAAATAAAAACCCTTAAAAAGTTTTTTTTTATTTAGCTTTGTTTACAAGTACGTTTATTTGGGGAAATTACAAAATGTTATCTTGGGCATTTTGTAAAAAAAAGTAAAAAATTAAGATTTAAAAACAATTCCTAAAATTTTAAAAATTTTTAAAGGCCAAAAAATAGACACAAGTTAAAAATCTAAAATAATGTTGAAACAGCAGTTCTAAAAGAATTAAAGTGGTAGGAAATTTTAGAAAGTTTTGGTCAAACTGACCCCTTCCCAAATTTTTAGTAGCTGTGCGGGGACTCAGTTTTGCCTGCCCGGGCCCGGGATTTTTTAATTTAACGTCAGAGTTACTTTTTTAAATGAAAAACCCTACCGCCCCCAAAATTACCCCCCAAATTTGCATATTTTGTTACAATGGATATAATGACATCTTCTGTGACCAAATTATAACAAAATAGATGGTTACTTTTAAAATACTTCTCAACAACAAACGCACAAAGTACACTGAACCAGTTCACCATGCCTACCAACATTTTGTTGAATGAATAGGTTTGACAGTATTGTTCAACACTCCCAATCACATGACAGGTATCATCGCCTGTCTTTGTATATTTAGGTTAGAAATAAAATCACAGAACACTTTTTTAAAGTTTCATTTACAAAGCATGATTTTATTCAACAACACACTTGTTTTAAATTTACCCATTTGGGTTTTAAAAATGTTTTTAAACTTTTAAAATTTTAAAGTTTCCCTTTTGAGATTTATAAAATTAAGTTTTGTAAATATTTAAAAAAAAACTGAGCCAAATTTTTTTGGAAATTTAAAATTTTAAAATTTTATTTGGAACTTTGATATTAAAATGGCATTTTAAATATAAATCTGTCTTTTAAGTAACAACATTATATTCAGACTGGTATTTGAATTTATAATATCAAATAACAGTGATTTTCAAACTATGGTATGTGTACCCCTTTAAGGTTTGTCAAATTTTTAGGGTGTACTCCAAAATCCAATATATATGACTAGTGAATTCCATGTTTAAGAATGTATTGTATTTAACCTAAATAGTAGTAGTAGTAGTAGTTGACTCGTACGATCGCTAAGATTTTTTTAATTTTTTTTATTTTAAAACCCCAACTTTTTAAGTTTTTTGTTTAATCTACCCAGCCCTTAAAATTTTTAAAAACATCATTAAAATTTAGCCCAAGCCGGTAACATTTTTTTTTTTAAAATTTGGGCCCAAGGGGGTAAACACAAAATGGGGGAAGATTGAAAAAACTGTTTTTAAAAATAAAGGCTTCGGGGTTTACTGTGACACCAAATTTAAAAGGGTTTAAATTTGGGTTTGCCAACCCTCTTAATTCTTGGAAATGTCCTTGTCTTCTGTAGCTCTCTACTAGATAATATACTCACGAATCAAATAGGGATCAAAATCTAAATTTAAAAACTTAAAAAAAAAAATTATTTTTTTGGAAATTTAAATTTAATAAAAACCCCCAAATTTTAAGATTAAGATTTAGTATCCATTTAACAATTTCTTCAATACAGTTTGAAGGCCTGAAAAATTTAAAACAACCTCCTATAAATATTATGTTGTAATGTAATATTATCATGGGTCAATGACAACATAATCCTCCTACCCTCCTTCTCACACTTATTATAAAAGTCCCTTTTCCGGGTTGATCTTTTCACGAAAATTATATACTTTTTAAAATATAGGGGAAACCATCTTATTAACACGTTGACTGTATACTTTGTTAAATTTTTACCACGTTATATCTGAAAGTAAAAAAAAAAAAAAACAAACTCACTTTTAGTTTTTTTCAAGGCAAATTTAAGATCAGGAATCGGGGGGAAAAGGTTTATTTTTCCCTTTTTCCCTGTCAGAAAAAAATCCTTGGGTCGGATCCGGGTCGTCACCCCTGGGGATCGCCAAAAAGGCAAATGTATGGCAACATTTTCAAAAGGGCACCCAAACAATGTCAAAAACCCATTTATATTTACTAAAAACTAATTGTTATTTATTTACAATATTTAAAAACCCCATCCAATAATTTTTTGTTCCTTTTCCCCCGGTCACTTCCAAGGTCACATCACTTTCATTACGACCCAGCCATTTTTAAAAAAATTTTAACACAATTTACTTCACTAAATGTTAAAAAAGCTATATAAAACACAATAAAAAAAAAACTATAAAAAAAAATAAAAATATAAGAAAACTACTCCCCAAAAATACTATAAAAACAATAACGTGTATAAAAAAAACTAAAAAAATCGCTAGGCGGGAAAACGACGAACCCCAAAAATATAGCACGTGTTTGCACGAAGGGCGGGGCGACATACAGTCCTCCCTCCACAAAAAGGGGAGCTCCCCCACTGCCTAGTATAAGAGAACATTTCAGCGCGAAAAAAACGGATCCGGGGGACCGCACTCGGGGGCCGGGCCCCAAAACCCCACGGGGACCCGGAACCGGGGCGGGCACACTAAACGTGTTAAGAGTAAAAAAAATTTTAAAAACTTCATAAATTACTCACCTTTTATAATTAAATTAAAAGGGCCTGCCTATTTTCAAGGCCGTTTTGGGGGAGGGAAAAAACCCTAGGGGAGATGGCTGGGTCACCAGATAATACATAAGAGTTGTGAATGAAGAAGCCTCATTTCAATCATTTTATTTTCGCAGATTTTATCTGTTAGTTGTTTGTTGTAATTGACTGTCATGTGATTTTGACTTGCTATAAACATTTCCTAACGACTATATTTTACTGATAGTTAAGTACTAATTTATTACATATTAAATGAAATAAAAAATATTTATTTCTAGTTTTGTATGACCAACTCTACAGATCATTTTGCGCACACTGAATGTATTAAAATATCTTCAACTGTTGTTTTGGGGCTTGTAAAAATGCAATAAAATCACATAAAAAAAGAATTTCCCCTTTTGGTCATATGGTACAATTAAATAATAATCTTGTTTCTGATTAAGGCCTAACTACAAGAAAGTGTTTGAGACTGTACGCTGTGCCAGCCGTGCAGGCTCTCTGGGAAGCAATAGTTCAGTGGGAGGTAGTCCTGTGCCCCAGTACCCCACTCTAGCCAACTCTGGCCCCATGGCAGTTTCATCCTCTCAACGGCCTCGCATGTCTTCCAGTTACCTTCCACCTCACAGACAGTCCAGAGCTGCCCTAGATTCTGCCGGAGCCAGTGACTCTGAATATTCTGACACAGATTATTCATTTACGTAAGTTTTCCTTTTTAACACTCTATTAAGAAGTAGGATAATTTCCTTACTTTTTGGATAGAAAAAGATATCGTGTATCTTTTCTGTCAGTGTGTGTCGAATCCCGAAAGGTTTTTATTAAGCCATTACAGCTATTAATACAAGCAAAAACAAATTTAATGAATGATGTCATTAAAACAAAATATTTTTTGTAAGATTCATGTTAACCTTGGACAACATAAAGCATATCCTTGAAATGAATTCTGAAGAACCAAATATCCTCTATTTCGTATTGTTTGTGTAACTCAAGTAACAACACTGTGTACAAACAGATATAAAGACATAAATGTTCTGGATCTTTGGGCCTTATAATTAATTAAAAACAGTTAACAGTTATTATTATCATGAAGAAGGCTCCTAAGAGGTTTTGAAAGATAAAAAATATACTGTTAATTCTCTAGTAGATATTAGGGCCTAAGTAGATAAAATATCCTGATATAGTTTTTAGGATTAAAAATTGATGCAAAACATTTCATTCAAACATAGTTATGGTTCTGAAATGGTGTGCCGGAAATTTGATTCTTGAAAAATAATAACTTTATAATTATATTACCAAGACATCTGTAAAATTTTCTTCATTTTTTAAAAATCATTAAAAGTAGTTTGATTTAATAAGTTGCTTTTGTAATTTAGAACATTTAATTTTGGAAAAAAACTGTTTGTTTTAAAACTTAAAAATCATCCAGTTACAAAGGTTTAGACAGTACTGGCAACTTGTTAAAGAAGCCACATGATACAAGCAGCAAAAAAACTTTCCCCTCTCATTTTAGTTAAAATTTTCTCATGAAAGGGTTTTATTCCGTACAAAATATAATCTATGTTATTTTGTCCAACTAAGTCATCTATAATTTAAAAAAAAAATCTTTTTGGGAAAATAATTGTTTTTTTTGGGTTTCGGTAAAGGCACTATAAAAAATAAGAGATCTTATCAAGCTGTTCAATTTTAGCTAGTTATGTAGAAAGATCATAGTTACATCTTCAAAATGAATATCCAGGGTTCGTAAAGGACTTAGTGGTGAGGGTGCAGAAAGGCCACGGGGTAACCGGGCTTCCCCAAAAACCTGGAGGCAGCTGTAAAGGAAGGGCTAAAAACCATCTGAAATAGCTGCCCGTAGGGCTGCTCGAGCTCTGGGTGATGGATTTATGAGGGTGGACCGCCGGGGCCCCAGATTCCATCATGTCCACCGGCAGCAGTGGAGGCTACAGTGCTCTAATGGGCTGGAAGCTTCCTGATAAACTACAGGTAAATTAAACATAACCCCCCCCAAACTTTTTTGGGAAACAAAACAGATTTATCCCAAATCATGGTGGGCCACTTTTTGGGAAACACAAAAAAGTATTGGGTTTTACAGCAAACTAAATGGGGGACATACCCTCATTTTTTATGCTCATTAAAATTACGTAGGTAAATTTGGGTTGCCATTTCCCAATATGGGGGTCAACTTTGAAATTTCTTATAGGAACTCTAATTTCTTATGATGAATTTAGGTTTTAATAGTAATTCTAAGAATTTATTACTCGAGGCGTGTTCTGCCATTTACAAAAATAAAGCTTAACTTATTAATGTATTATTTTTATTCAATTGAATGTTTAAAAAACTTTTGCAGTTTTAAAATAAATTTTTATATAAAAAAATTACAATCACGTAGTTTTTGGGTGGGCTACTAACCCGGGGGAAACCCGGAAAAAAAAAAAAAAGGGTATTTTTCAAAGGGAAATTTAAATTTGCCCTTGAAAACGGGGGGAAAAATTTTCCCGGGAAAATTTTGATTTTAAGGGGGGACCGCGGAGGAGAAAATTTAAAAAAAAGGGAAAAAACCCCCCAGATTTTGCCAATATCACTGTCTCGGCTCTACTGGGTACAGTCCGTATAAAGCCTGTCATGGGCATGAGGGGGACTATACTGTACTTAGAAAAAGAGAGAAGGGCTATTTTTTTACAGTTTTAACAATTGGGCCTTGGGCTGTACCCCCGAGTTCTCGTGTGGAGAAAAAGAGGAAGGGAAAAAGGGGTTTTGCGCAGACGCTAGCCACTCGCCCCCGCCTCCAACTGCATACCCCGAAATTTGGAAAAAACCCAAAAGAATTTTTATTTTAATTAGTATGACGAAGGCATTCGGAAAATGGTGGTCGCAAAAAAAGTTCCTTTGTGTTAATGTCTCTTCGTCTATATATAATTCTAGAAAAGAAAAAACAATAATTTTTAAATTTAAAAGTTAAATTATTAATAAAAAATATATTTTTTTAAATTTAAAACAAATACACCCCCCCTAGTTTTTTTTTTTCAACCGCCCGAGTAATTTGGATGAGGGTTTGGGCAACTCAAGTCAGCAGACGAAGCACTTGACGACACGCACAAAATTCACCAAAAACGACGCAGAAAAGGAATGTTTCAATTTCCTCTTACTGAGTCTTTTACCCACCTTTTCAATGAGGTCTTTGAAAATTGTAAACAAGAAGAGAATAAGTTTAGTTAATTTAGAAAAAAAATATGTTTTTTTTACGTTTTTAAAATAAAATCTAAGTCAGTACAAATTTTAGTATTAAAGGGTGATTTTTTAAGTTTTAATTATAGTTTTTGGGGATTAATCTTAAACTTTATATTCCCTTTATCATATTAAAATTTTTAATTATTTAAAGAACGTCAGAAAAATTTCCAAATTGATGACAATTTTTTACCACTGTTTTGTTAGTTGCTAAATTTTTTTTATTTGCTAAAAACAGTTCCTACATAAAGTTTTTTTTATGTCCTTTTTATTTTTTTTCAGTCGTAATTTTTTAAAAAGATATACAAATTTACCATTGACAAAATCATGTTTTAAAAAATTTTATTTCTATTGACCATTGACGATATCTCTTTATATTTAATTTGTTTACCCCGCAATTCTTTACACTATTTCATTTGGGTTTCCCGGGAATTTTAAAAAAAATGCAAAAAAATTTTTTTTTCTCAACATTGTTGCTACGTTTTTCCTTTTGTTTGAATCCATCACAAGTTTTCATTTTAATTTTGTGGCAACATTTTTATCTCCAAAATTACAATCCTCTATACATTACCATAATATTTTTTTATAATTTTTAAAAAAATGTTTTTATTTTAAATTATGCAATTTGTAATAGCTTTTTCTGAATTCCTAAAATTTCAGCAAACGATTTTATTGGGGGAAACCTGTAAAATTCCTCCTTTAAAATCTTGGAAAATTCCCTTGAATTTAATTCCTTAAAAATTTACCATGTAGTCCCAAATTTACCATTTTCCCCAAATTTCGGGGAAAAACTTTTTAAAAGACTTATGGAACCCCTATTTTTTATAATGGATATAGGGTTTTAAATAGTTTATTTTTTAAGGGCGTTTTTTATTCTTGGTATTATTTTAAAAATACTTAAAACCCTTTTTACGCTAGGAGCGCTGTTTTTAAAATTAAAAAATTTTTTTTGAAACTTTTAGTGCTTTTGGTTCCCCTTTACTTTTAACGATAAACTCTTCGATGATTTACTTTAATTTTAAAATTTTTGGTAATTTTATAATAAAATTTTTGCAAATTTAAATTTTAATTTTCTTTAAATCTCAGGGTTTTTTTTTGTGGGTAAATCGGTGAGGCTGTAAAAATTTCAATGAAATTTAAAACTTGTTTGAAAAAAACTTTCTTTTTTTACATTATTTTTTACTTTCTTTTTCATTATTTCATTACAAAAAAATTAAATTTAATTTTCTTATTTTATTCAATATTTTTAAAAATGGGATATTTTAAAATTTAAAAAATAAAAATTATCTTTTAAATTTTTGTTGTTTGTAGCTCCACGTGGTCTTCATTTTCAAAAACTCGGGTTTGATAAACTTTTCAAAAATTTAGAAATAGATGGAACATTTTAAAAGTTTTTTTTTAGAAAGAAAATATGTTTATACTTTGAAGAAAATTTTGTTTTAATTTTTAAAAAAGGGCACACGCGGTAACACCCGTGGTCTGCCGGGGCGCAACACCAGAGGGGGACGTGTGGGGGCCCCCCGTAGATGTTCTAAAGTGAACGAGTTGGAATGTTTTTTTGTGGGTTCCCCCTTTCCCACGTTTTTTTCCGTTAAAAAAACCCAAAGATATTGGGGTTTGAGAATTTAACTTCCGCCCATGCCCAAAGCGAATTTTTACCCCCGGGCGTGGTGCCCCCTATTTATTGTTTTCTTTTAAATAGACACTCTCTAAAACTACTTTGGACTCGAAAAAGGCATGTTAAAAAGGAAAACCCCTTTTTTGCCAGATGGACTGTTTTTCTGGCCACAAATACCGAATAAGCCTGCCCACCCGTCTAAAAAAATAATGAAAGGAATGTTGTTTCATTTAGTGATGCCCTGGCAAAAATATATCTCCCACTTCTCTAAAATTTTTTTGGCTATTAATTCACAAAGGATTTTTCCCAAAAATTATTTAATTTTCGGTTTATTTTTTTAGTTAAATGTATCTTTTAAATTTAAAAAAAATAAATTTTTTATTTATTTTGATTTTAATTTTAAATTTTTTCGTCAAAATTTTGGTTTGGGCCTGTTTAAAAAACTCTTTTCTTTAATTTTCCCTGCCACAGGTCATTAGTGTATGGGGAATAGGCAGAGTAAAGTTTAAAAGGAGATATGCCTCTCTTAATAAGAAAAAATCTGAAATCTTCATTTACAATATTTATAGTTTACATCAACGTTTCCACAATATGTGTTACTATTTTTGAGTATATTCCATTTTCAATTGCGGTTGCAGATAGTGAAGCCAGTGGAAGGATCAATGACCCTGCAGCACTGGAGTGCCCTAGCACAACCATCGTTGGGAGGACTGTTGGAGGAGAGACCTGGCGTGAAGATCCGTGGAGGCCTGGAGTTGGAACAACTTGGCCTTCAACTGTATAGTCTGACAGATCTGGAGGAGGATTAAAAGGATGTGGCCTCACCCCGGGGAAGAGCTTCCCGCACCGGTTTGGGGTGTACAACACTGACAAAAAAGCAAAAGTCATGCACCCCGAAGACTGCACTTCGTCATCACAGGGGAGGAAACCTTTGGAAACAAATTTCATAAACCCAACCCTTTTTTGCTTTTTTTTCTAGCATACAAACAATCGTTATATCATTAAGGGATGGTCTTTGAGGTGTTTTGAAAAAAAATCTTTTAAAAAACCCCCCCCCCCCCCCCCCCCCCCCCCCCCCCCCCCCCCCCCCCCCCCCCCCCCCCCCCCCCCCCCCCCCCCCCCCCCCCCCCCCCCCCCCCCCCCCCCCCCCCCCCCCCCCCGAATAGGTCAATTATATATTAATTAAAAAACTTAGAAAATTAGAGAGATAGGACATCAGCAAACTTACCTTAAAAGACAAGTTCACCTTAAAAGACAAAAAAATATTAATAAAGACTGAAATTTTTTTCAAGGCCTTTTGGTAAAGGGTTTTATTTCATTCGAAATTTTATTTTTAAATTTTGGCCCGATTTTCGAAAAAAGGGGAAAAAAAACCAATTCTTTTTAAAAAATAATTAACCTATTTAAATTTAATAAACCCCCGTGAATGATGAAAGGTGTAATGGCAAAAGAACTAGTAAATGTTGATTTAAGAGTTACTACTAGTTGGATGTATTTTCCAAAACTACATTGTTGGAAAATGCAGCCATCATTGTTTATTATTTAACTGATGTTGAGTTGGACTCAAATAAGTATTAATGTAAAGTCTATAGATACAGGCATAGCTAAGTAAAACTTGCTATATCATAGAATTGTTTTTAAAAGATGCATAATTTTGAAGTAAATATAAAAATCAATTATCGTTCAGCCAATATATTAAAATGATTAAAACCGTATCAACATATTCATTAAAACGTAATTTATTGAATACTGAGAGTTTTTATATATCATCTTTAAGTCAAAATATTTTCAAATGAAAAGCTTAAAAATGGATGTCAATAGAGTTGTGTTAATAAGTAATGTGTAATTAAACTTTTTAAAAATAAAAATTTTTTTTTAATGTATTTTAGTAGAACACGGATGCCGAAGGCCAAACTTAAACAAAGATCGATTACATGAATTGTTAACAATTCTATATGTATGAATTTATAGTTAAAAACGTGATAAGATTGTGTGTTGTATAGGAAATTTTTTGTGAAAATGATGGGCTGTGGGCGGGAAAGGTTCTCTTTATTAGACAGGTAGTGATAGGAAGAGTCGTGATTTAGGAGGCCTTTATAGTGGTATTCGTAAACAACAAAACACCAGGAAAATCTAATTTGTTTCATCATCCCATGTAAATAAAATATTTTTTTCTTTTCTAATTAAATACAGATCTCAAAAAAAAATGCCAAAAGAACTGAAAAAGATGGACTTTTCCGCACGGGGTTTTTTCCCCCTAATTCATTGGGGGACGCCGAATTTAAATTTTTTTCTAACCAAAAACTCATTGCTTATATCAGTATGAGTCATATCCCCCAGTCAAACTGTTATTTGGGTTTCCCCCGAAACCCAATCAGGTTTTTTACGTCTTATCAAAGCTTGTCCATTTTATAATCGGAAAGGGCCATAAGGGAAAAAAAACTTCCCTGAGTAATAATTGTTTTTTTTATAACTATTTCATTACAAAATATGTTATTTCAATCATCAAAGTACTTGTTCTAAAAGATGCACCAATAAATATTATGTTATTGATTTATAAAAGGCAGTTTTTCTTACAAATTTGTCATATTGGCACATCGGAAAATTTCTATGTATCCCATTTTCTAATACATCGTGGGGTACTTTTGATTTCTTTAATATTTTTTACTAAAAGTTTAATAAAATCAAATAGCACTGATTTTTCTTTTTCAGCTACACCCCTTAAATTAAAAAACCCAAATTTAAAAAATTATTTTTGGGAAACCCTTTTTGGGTGTCCCCCTCCCGGGTTTCAAATTCTCAATCATCGTATGAAATATTATAAACCTGAAATGAATGGTTGAGGATATTTTAAATTGGGAGAAAATAATAGTTTTTGAAAGGGGTATGGAGGGAGATAGTGTGATTATCGATTAGGACCAGGAATTATCCTTCCATAACCTTGAAGGAAAGTGTAGTGACCATTAAAAATAAATTAATGTAGTGGCCACCCTAGCACAATTTTACCATCAGATTGCTGTACTTTTCATTCCTATCATTCTAGGATAGACAAATCCTAGAAAAGTTTTGCCTGTTTCTTTGAATGTGTTTCAGAATTACATAATGTTTTAAGATATACCGGTACCATCAGATTATCTGTAAATTAATTTGTCATTTTCCTTCAGTGTAAACTATAGCCTTACAAAAATAATGGTGATGCTGCTAGTTACTGTGGTTAAAAACAGTCTGCATTTTAACCAATGTAACTAGCAGCATCACCCAACCCATCCACCCACCTATCCATACAAGTAAGTGATAAATTTATCCCCCCCACCCACCCACAAGCGTACAGTGAATTCCCCTACCAAATGTACGTGTATAGGCGGGTAACTACCCAGGGGTTTTGCGAGAAATCGAAACTTCGAGTATTTGGGTTTGAAATATTTTTCTAAAATCGAAAATCGGGTCGAAGCTTTTCCCAAAAAAACCTCGAAAATTTTTATGGTGTAGTTGTATTTCACAAAAAAATCAGATTTACATCTTAAAAAAGTTTTAAGGAAAAAAACCTTTTTTTAAGTTATGAATAAAACATTTGCGCTTCCTTGTGTTTTAAATTTTTCCCCTTTAAATTTTAAAAATTTTTCAGTTTTTTAACACGTAATTTTGAACTAAACAAAAACGCCTAAATTAGGTTTAAAACACGACACAGGGCAAATAAAATAGTCAACGTATGAACGAGTTAGTTTTATTATGATTTGAACTAGTTCAAAATTTAAAGGTGGAATAACAAAAGCTGGGAAGGTAGCGGCCACTGTAAATTTTTACCGTAGGGAGTGACACACATGTTTGGGTTTTCCGAGTCTACTAAATCAATTGTAACCTAACCTAAAATAGCGTGAATAAAACAAAAGTGCTGGGTTTGTGTTTTTTTTATTACCCAAGAAAAAAGGGGCAAGAGAACCGGTTAAAAAAAGCTCAAAAAAACCTGGGGTTCCAATACAAAATATAATGGTCTTACGTCGTGGAAAAAATTTTGCATATTTTTGTTCATATCAACATACCGCTCAAATCAAAAGGGGCCCCGAGAAACAAGTCACTTTTCATCCCAAGAAACAAAATTCCCTTCTTTTCAAATAAATTCATTCGGTTGTAGCATTGATTTTTTACACAAAAAAGGGTTTCCCCATCCAATTTTAAATTTTTGAGTCTCAAAATATCAGCTGTTTTTTTGGGGCCATTGTGGGCGCTAGTGTATTTCCCTGTAAATGAAAAGCAGTTTAAACCAGCTGTGGGGTTTCGGGGCCCCACAAAAAAACGAAATTTTCTGCCACAAATATTTTCCCATTAGTTGGGTTTATCTATTTAGGTTTTTTAAAAAATCAATGGTTTTTAAATATACGTCCCTGCAAGGAAAAACCCTTTAGCTCCTTTTTTGGGAAATTTAAATCATCGTTTATTCTCGAGAGGCGATTGAGGTCTATTTTGGTTTTTTTTTTTTGAACAAAGGAATTGGCCCAAAGATTTGACAAAAGGGAAAAAAATGTATCATTTTTAAAACAAAATATGGTAATGGCGTTTAGCAAGGGGGACACAACATTTTTTGATTTATTTTCCGTCAAATTAAAAAAAGGTTTCTTTTTATTAATTTTACTATATAAAATTTTAAAATATATATATATTTATTATATATAAACAAAGGGGGGGCCCCATTTAAATAAACCCCCAAACTTCCGAGGTCATTCATTGGGTTAAAACAAACAAAAAAATTTTTATATGTAAAAAATGTCTATCCCCGCTCCATTATCCGGTATCTTTCTGTATGTTTTTTTTCTAAACTTTAATATCTCTAGAGTTATTTTAGATAAAACCATGAAAATTTTTATGAATGTTGATCTTCTTTGTGGGTTCCCTGTTTCTATTTAAATTTAATTTTTTTACAAAAATTTTTTCAAAGTGGCGGCCCTTTTTAAAAATTTTTAAAACCACCAAACTTTTAAAAAACTTTTAAAATTTTTCTAAAAACCTGTTAGTTACAAAAAAAGTTAAAGAATTTATTTTTTTACGAATAATTGTATAAAAAATTTTTTAAAATTGAATAACCCATTAACTGAGAAATTACAAAATTTTTTTCAAATAAAAATACCCCTTTTATTAAAAAAAATTTGGGAAAATTTGTAAAAGTGACATTTATTTTCCAAAAGCTAAATACTGTAGGGAAATTTCTTTAGAAATGATGTTTTTTACAACACAAAAACAACCCGGAAAAAAAAACAAAATAAAAAAAAAACTAAGGGTTTTACAAATGTGCTCAAAGGCCCCCCAACCATGCTATGCTTCGTTCCCGTCAATTTCTCATAAAAAATTCTAAATTTGTTTGAATACACAAAAGTTTTTGTCTAATCGTATTATAGCCAACCACTATTTTTTTCCCTTTAAAATTTCAATCTTTCCCAACAGGTTTTTTGGTATACCCAAAAATTTAAGGTAAAACCCAAAACAAAAAAGTCCCGGGGGTTTAAATAAGGAGACCTGGGAAAAACCAAAAAACTATCTCAAAAAACCCTTAACATTTACTGTTTTTGTTTTTGTAATAAACTGCAATCAAAAACAAATAAAAATAGGGTTTTTTTAACAACAACTATCAAAATTACAGTCAGGGTGGGGAAAACATTGGGCTGATGTATTTTTAATTTTTCCAAAAAAGCTGTAAAACTTTTATTTAGCACTAATAACTAATTTTTTTCTAAATACATGTCACTTTACTACATGACAATTTGGGGCACATGTTTTTGAATCACTAGTTTTTTTTCTTTTGTTTTTCTTTACTGTTGTTTTTTTGTTGTAATAAACGTCCCCTTCTAACCCACCCTTTCTGTATTTTTGTTTTTTGTAAATAAATGTCACTTTAAATAAAGTTTCCAATTTTATTTAAAATCAAGCGTAATTTTTTTTTTTGATAAATTTTTAATTTCTCGGTTTTAAAAGTTGTTTTAAACCTTAAAAACCCTTTTTTACAATTAATTTTTTGAAATAAATTCTTAAACTTTTTTTTTAACTAAAAGGTTTTTTTTGTAAAATTTTTAAAGGTTTTTTAAGATAAATTTTTTTTTAAAAATTTTAAAAAGGCCGCCATTTTGAAAAGGATTATTGTAAAAAAATTAAATTTAAATAGTACATGAACACTGTAAAGATCAACATTCATGCAAATATCTTCATCTAAATATGTTCATAGTTTTATCTTAAATAAGTTTAGAGATATTAAGCTTTTAGTTAAAAAACACATACAGACAGATAGCCGGATAATGGAGCAAGATAGACGTTTGTACATATGAAATATTTTTTTTGTTTTAAAACCCCAAGGAATGACCTCCAAAATTTTTGGCTGGTTACTTAGGGGACACCCTGTATGTGTGGCGAACGTCTATTACTTATTATTCCGAAAACACTTTAGATCGCCAAAACTGTGTGTAATTTTTTGGCATACAATTTTTTTTTCCTTAAATTTTTAAGGGTTTTTCTGACTGGTTTAACATAACACTGTTGTAGTGTAAAATGGAAAGTACGTAATTTTGATTCGTAAACTCACTGAAGGGTTTCCCCTGTTCTCATTGACGTCAATGTCTAAGTAAACTGTAAAACAATCAGGAATCAACCCAAGTGAGGGAGAAACACGTTGGAAGACCTTTTCTAAACAAAATACGACTAATTTAGATTCGGAAAATATTTTTATTGAACTGAAGCCTTATCAAATGTCTCGTTTTGTATTGATAAGTTTATTTTTTTTTTAGCTGCCCAAAATCTTCACTGTATCACTAGTTGGCACTTGTGACATTTCAAATGCATCCATCGCCAATTCGGCTAGACCTTTTATATTACCGACTACGTCTATGGTTTTCTTTCGATTACGCCGGGTTTTTTCATGAATTTTTTGTTATGAAATAATAATTTTTTTCATTATGAAATAATTATTTATCTGTTGTTTGGTGTAGCCTCATCTATCAAAGTAGTTTCAAGTTGCACACATTTCATTATTGATCATAATTTAAAAACTAATTCATCCTAAGCGACTTTAAAGTTTATTTTTAGTAAACCCTTTGTGTTTTATTACTGCAATCTTTTAACTCAATCTTTGTCATCCAGATTTTCAAATTTGATTATAAAATTCAAAACTTTTTTCCCCGGTTGTTGAAACCCTTTTTATTAACCTGATTAAATCCCCATAGAATACAGATCCTCTCTTCTTGCCTTGTACACAATCCAATTTTTTTTGTAAGGGAGGCAATTCTGAAAGAAAAATACTGCATAGGCGATGAACCTATTTTTAACATCGTTTGGTTGGATGCACTTTTCCCAACAAGTTTCCTACGTTATCGCTGTACATTTTTAACTAAACCCAAACCAGTAAACATATCGGCGGGCTGTGAAACAGTAAAATTGGGCTTGCATAAAAAAAAATCTGATCTATGTAGGGGTTGAACAGTTTAAATCTTTATGATCCACGTCGTTTAAATTAAAATATACTTTCGTAGTTTTTTTCATCATATTATTATAAAAAAGGAAAAAAGGTTAAACAAAAAACAATGCCACTTTTAAAAAAGTAGGAAGGAGGAATAAAGAGTTTTTTAAAAAATCTACAGTTAAAAACACAAATCAAAATATTGTTTTCAGTTTAGATGTTATATTTACGAATTGGCAAAACTTAACATAGTCTTAGGATGGTGTTGCCTTTTACAGTTGTCTTGTGTAAAAAGGGAAAACCCTTCTGTAAATCCCCTCGAAAATACTCGATACTGGACAAAAATGAAAATACTCGACTCTTTTCGGCTCAAACTTAAAAATCATTACTCGCACACCCCTATTCACTACCACTGTACGTGTATATTTGGGCGGGTGGGTCAAGACCATCTCAACTTGTAGTGTCATTTATGAACTAATTTAGGTATTACAGAATTTGATTTATTTCTAGTATTATAACCCTTTGTAAACAAACAGAGTAAACCAGCCTGACCAATGGTTGTCTAATGTTTCAGTTACCGAGGCAGTCAGATGTGCACGGCAACAAGTAGTCGCATGTCTAGTGTGGCGTCTACACCGGCTGTCCGCTCTAGACGCAACTCAACCTCCACGTTCTCCTCATCATTAGGCTTGGCCAAGATGCTCAATGAGAGAGGAATCAAGGCTGTGACCCCATCAACTCTTCCAACACCCATGTTCTCTCCTACGGCAACTCCAGCTAACAGTCCAGATCATTCGCCATCATCTAGCCCTGAACATTCAAGATCACCTTCTCCTTCACCTTCAGGGTCACCTTATTCTCCTCTTGGTCTTCCAGGTAATATTATAAAGCTCAATATTGATAATAAAGTTATAATTTCTGGTTTAGTTGAAAAGGACTGATTATTTTTGTAAAAAGTATCCGACAAATCCATTCAGAATGGATGGGTTTAAAATTTAAAAACCATGTATACAGTAGATAGTTGGACTGGAAATGCATCTATTTAAGATTAAAGATTATGACATGGTCAAGAGGGTTATGTATACAAAACAAGAAGCAGTCCATAAAGGTTAGTCCCATGTTTTATTGTACAGTTAGATACTGAATGTCTAATAGTATAGAAGCATCACTGGAAGTAACTGGCCCTATAGAAGAGAAAGTTTTGGTCAAGAATTTTGAGGTTCTAAGGAATTATTTCAGACATGTCCAATAACATTATGAATAAGAGAATTGAAATTATGAGTTATCATGATAGGCTTGTAGCAGTACTATTTTTAACTTTGAAATTATTACATATTAAGGATGTGTCAATATCAAGCATTGATTCCTCATACAGTAAAGCCTCACTTACCCAACGTAAACTGGACATGATGACATCAGATAACTAAAATTGTTGGATAATAGGGAGTGATAATTAAAAAATGACATTACGTTTCCTATAGACACTGAGAAACTCTGGAATGTTTGGAAGCCATTTCACGAAGAGTAAGTTCAATAAAACTGGGAATGTACAAGTAAACAAACATAACTTAAGTACAGTTACAAACAGCAATTCGGTTCTAAAACTAATTTTAGCAAAATATTTAGTAACGTGACAAATAAGCCTAGCAATAACACATAAATTTTTTTTAAACCCTTTCCCAGAGGTGACATCACGGAGTTTTTCTCCGGGCACTATGAAATTTGAAAAATTTTGTCATTCTAGTGCTTTTTTGGGGCCCCAAATCGTGTACTTCCGACCCCTCTTTCGAAAAACCTTTCCCACCCCCACTTTGTTTCCCAGTGTCATTTGTTTCTACCAAACGATCCCGAACGGCACGGGGTACACACCGTGTGTCACCGTGACGGACCAAAAACCCGGAGAGAAAACTCCGTGTGTCCATCTGTGTTTTGATTTTTCTAATGTTTTGTAATAGTGTTTTGTAAATAGTGTTTTTTTAGTTAAATAGTAGTATTTTAGTCTAAATAGTGTTTTTTATTGTAAATATGTTTATTATGTGAAAATGGATTCAGAAGAAAAAAGACGGATCAATGTACTGTTTGCACTGTTCTAAAAGAGGAAGCGGTTTCGGGATTAAAAATGGTGATTGTGTACAAAGGGGGTTTTTTTGTAGTGAACATCGACTAAAGAAAAATTTATATAGGTGATATGAGTGGTTTGGAATTTCCAGGAAATATCCCAAGAACAGAAGAAGATGATTGCAGAGAGCAACTAACTGAAAATGAAATTTCAGATGAAACTGAGGATTATGGGTGACTCGATACTTTCGGGAAAATTCCCCTTAGCTTACGAATTAAAGGAAACAATATTGTTAAAAAAGAAATGGACAACAAGTTACCTAGTAAAGATGGGAAAATGCTATGGATTTAGAAAACCACCATCCAACCAGGGACGTTCTAGAGAAAAGGGAAGTTGTGAGAGTTCGAAACCCGTTATGTTTCAGGAGAAGCAAGGGATTGCAAATCCCATTGAGGTATGGAAAATTTTTTTTACTGACAAATTTTTTGAGGAAATTACTTTTAAAACCCAAAATCTAATTTATAAAACAAGGATAATTATAATTAGACAGACTTGTAAGCCTACAAACCTGTGGAAATAAGGGCTGTCATAGGGTTGTTATTATCTTGGTGTGATGAAAATGCACATTTAAAAATTTGAAATGTTTTGGGCAAGGACGCTTAGGGATTGAGTTTTTCCCCCTAGTCATGCCCCTTTTACAATTTTAAATTTTTACTCGAGCATTGGATTCGAAATATTCATCGAGAGAAGACAGAAAATCATAGACAACTGCGCCTTTAAAAAGGGTTCTTTGAGGGTTTGTGGGAAAAAAGCCAAAAAAAATTACAAGTCAGTCCCTTTGTAACCGTGGACAAAGTTAGGGGCTTTTCGGGTCGCTGTGGGTTTAGACAAAATATCAAGTCTAAACCCGCCCGATATGGGGTAAAAATATTTGCAATTTTCTGTGCTAAATCATTTTACACCAGTAATTTGGAGATTTACCTGGAAGTCAACCAGATGGGCCATTTAAAAATTTAAACTCAGGTCAAAATGTTGTCAATCGATTGATTCAACCCAATTTCTGGGACAGGGAGAAATGTGCGGTGATAATTGGTTTTGTTCTGTCCCCTTATGCTCTGACCTTTTACACAACCACCGACTCACACTTTTGGAACCCAAGAAAAAAAAAAAAAGGGATTCCCCCCAAACTTCATTGACTTGAAAAAAGTACCTTTGGAGCTTCACAGTTTGGATTCAAAGAATCATTCACATTAGTTTTTCCTACAAGGCAAAAAAAAAACAAACAAGTTGTATTTGTCTTCTTGCATAGTGAAATTTCAATTGACAACAATGTTATTTGCCAACATATGGGAAACCTGAAAAACATTTTATTTTACAATTAAAATAAAGGGGGGGTGTTTATACCGTTGACAAATTAAAGAAAATACTTTTGCAAGAAAACAAAAAAGATGTCAATGACATTTTTTATTCCCTTTTTTAAAAATATCAAGCTTGAACAGTTCATAATTTTAAAAGAAAATACCAATGCACCCAATTTTGAAGAGAAACTTTTTCTTGCAGGAATTTCAAAGGATTTAGCAAAAAAAAAATGCTTCAGAATTTATGAAAAAGCAAACCATCATGGGTAAAAAACGTCTTGATATTTTGTGTTCCCGCTCAACACGGCAAAAACCCAGCTGGGAGGTAACTTCAGGGAGGGCTCGCTTTTTGATTGGAGAAAAAATGTTTCTTCTAAACAAATTTTGCTCTTCAATTTTTTTTTTTTTATTTCAAAAAACATTTCAGCTCCAGTTCACTGCACCAATTGCACAAAGGGAAAATAACATGTGAGCGACAATGGTAGGGCTCTGAAAAAACAGGACTATAAAAAGTATGTTTTATAGTCCAAAGATGCTTTTTTTTTTAATACTGTTTATTCCAAATTGTTTATATTTTGTTTTTTTTTTATTATTATTTGTTTGTTTTAAAGTAAATTTTAAATTTGTTCAAAAAATAAAATTGATCCACTATGACCGTATTTTGCGTATTTTATAAATTTTATATAAATGATTTATACTTGTAAAAAAATTTTAATTTCTTTAGTATTTAGCAATTGTGTATCAAACATGGTTAATTTATATTTTTTTTGGCTTTCAACAACTTTTATATTAATTATCAATCACAGTATGATAATCAATTTCTATATTTTTTAATTATTTTTTAAAAAATAAAAAAAAAATTTTACAATTAAAATTAAAGTATACAAGTGTAAATAGTATAAATTTATCATATTATAATCAATAAATACGTAAATTTTAAAAAAAAATATTTTGGGGTTTTAAATTAATTTTATAACCCGGAGAAAAAACTCCGTGTGTCACCTTTTTTGTTTTAAAAATCAAATTTACCTCGGAAGGGTTTAAAACAAGAAACCCCAAAGTGTGTGAAATCAAGGAAAAATTGAATAAGAGTGCACGAGTTGTGTGATCCTATTCTCCTTCCTACCTTGCACTTCTTAGCTGTCTTGGCTGCCTTGTGTGTGGCTGAGTGAGCGTTTGCCTCAACTCTGTTGGCAGCACTTGCAAAGCCTGAGAGGTAGATCTTCTGCGCATCTACCTGATTTCAGGTGTCCACATGTAATTAAACCTCTTCCAAAAACAAGAAGTCTTCTTTAGCATAAAGTCTTCTTTAGCATTTGATGCAGCGAGAACCTCTGCCCGGCAAAACTGGTTGTCATTGATGCTCAAATAATCGCTCTGAAAACATCAACGTTGAGACTTTCAAGGTTGTAATGGTGTGGCCTCGAAAGTAGGGGCAAGCTCGTTGTGAACTTTTTTTCGCATTTCCATGAAAAAAGGGTTGCCTGATGGGCACTTGTGAAGACCTCGAAACATACATCAGGTTCATGGGCTACATTCTCAGATGTGAGAAGTGTCGGGGATGGTGATCTCTCTTTATCCAGGATGCTGGAACTTGGTGACTTTGCGATTTTAAGCTTGCATATGCTCTCTTTGGCCGCTATTTCAAGGATTTAGTCTACAGTCTGCGTGCTGGGAAACAGGGTTTATTCGGGTAAGAAAACAAAAAGATTGTTACCCTTTTACTTCCTACATGAACCTCTAACAAAAAGTTCTTGATTGGTATTTGCAAAACCCTCAAACATCATATGGGTTCTGTTTCCCCTCACATCCAAAAACCATGAAGGTGACTGTCTGTTCTTGTACTGCTCGTTTAGCAACAAAATCATATTTTTCCAAACCAAAAAGTGAGCAACAAAATGTCAGCGCTTTTCTCAACACTCAACTGTTAATTGATACTGCCGCTGGACTGCTGCTGTGCTACTTTACAGATTTAGCTGGAGGAAACTGATCAATTTTAATTGCTGGTTCTCTTCTCCAGTGCATTCTTGAAAACCCGGCATCAACTGGAAACTGCAACTTGATCCGTTGCAGCCACCTCAACTCCAAATTCCCAAGCTGAGGCCGAAAAATCTGGTACTGTCCAACCATTTGCCTTGTGGTCTGGCTTGCCACACCTGGAGCAAAGTTTTCTTCTGTTTAGACCTGTGCAGTTGCCTGCCAGTTGACCAAACTTTAAGCACTTGTAACATGTTGGGGACTTAGGTTATAAAATGTTATCAGTTGCCACTTTGGAAATCGAAACCAGGACCTCAAGGTCCGTAGGCAAGAAGTGTACTACTCTGAAACTATTTATTTATACATGTGAAATTTTGATTCTTTCAAATCCTTAAGGCTATGCAAGTTTATTAGAATAATAATTTTATCGTGCCCTAATTGTGTTTGCTAGATCAGTCACATTTTGACTTTTAATAAATCTTTTCTTTAGTACAGGATAGGGGTGTGAGAGTAGCTCGAATTTGAGATTTAAAAAAACTCGAAAAAAATCGAGCAGAGTTTTGCCATATCTTTGAGCGTAAAACGCTATAATCAAGACAAATGTCCCATTTGTAATATAGATTATAAAAAAATCATTTTATGTAGGCAACTGTATTTTAAAAAATGATTTTAATATCTATTCCCTAACATGTTATGTTCTCCGAGTATTAGATTTTGATTAACGCACACAAGCTTGATTGACGGCCCGGCAAAAAAGGGTTCTTTTTATTTATAAAGAAGGAAAACCAAATAAGCTGTTCCAAATGCCCTCACTAGTTAGTTATTCATACAAAACGTGAAACTGTCACAAAAAACATTTTTTGAACCGTTTCAAAACTTCGTTGCATAACTACTTTTTCTAACATTTGAAATTAACAATTGCATTTATTTGAGATCCATACTTTAAAAGTTCATGACTAAAACTATTGTAAGACTGACAATTTCGGACAGATTTAATTAAATCACGTTCAATCTGTAACATAAACTACGCATGGAACGTAAACTATTGAAATTGAAAAGCTATAATAATTTGAGATAGACAGTTTCGTTCCGGCACCGTGACTAATAAAATAAAGATTAATGTAGCTACTACCAATACATCGCCAACTCGACGAGTCCCAATATAAAATGTACTGCTAGTCTTGGATTCGATTTGTATCCATTTTGTTTTGAGTTTTTATTAACATTTTCACTAGAGATGGGAATTACAGTTACTTTTTTGATAACTTGTTATGTAATTCTATTGTGTTCTGATAACATGTTATAATAATTTGTCATTTTTGTACTCTGTTACTCTCAACCTGTTGACGTTCCAGACAGTTATTCTGTTTCTGTTATGGCCTGACGTTACTTAACGGCTCGAAGCCTCGTTATGGCTGGTCTAGATAACGTTCCAAGTTACCAAAGGTTATGAAGTTGAAGTAGAGATCAAGTAATTTTATTATGTTTGGTATGTGATTGAGGTTATGCCCTATGTTACGTTACGATGTCGATAATGAGTTACGGTCAGTGCGGCTTTGCTTGCCCATTATAGAGTTGCCACTCAAAGTTCGTTCTGTTATCGATAATTTAACTGTAAACTGCAAGAGTCTTAAGTTTCATTCGCTGTTCAGTTACAGTTCCGTTTACTCCTCAGCGCGCTATATTTACTCTCCATTACCACCATGCGTTACAGTTATATAAAGTTCGTTATAACCTTATCATGCATCATGACTGGGAGTTACAAAAATAATAGGGTATTTCTTGTAAGCTGTTAAATCTATAACAAGTTTTGTTAAATAACCTGTTATAGATAACGTTACATTAAATAACGCCCAACTCTTGATGACTCACTTGGCACATGGAACGATGGAAGTACAAATAGATGAAAATAGATGAAAACCAAAACATTAGTGGGTACGGCAGTTGTTATTGCTTGTTAGTATTCTATTGACATTAATTATTTTGTTTCTGTTTTGGAAACAAAACATTATAGTCAATGGTGAAATTGAGGTTAGCTGAAAAGAACATATTACTGTGTGTTTTCATTTTTGGAACTTAAGGAATAGATACTCGACTCAATAAAAATTGGTACTTGAAATTATGTCTAAAAACTCGACTCGACTCAATCCTAATATTGCTACTTGCACACCCCAAGTACAGTATATATATAAAAGTTGTTAGTGTAAAAGCCGAAGATCAATTAATATGATTGTTTATGATGTTTACATAAATGCTGACATTTGTAAACTAAGTCTTTTAGTTTATATGCAACTAAAAAAAATCCCAAATATTAGCAAACAAATTGAAGTTTCAAACCAAAAAGTGAGCAATATTAATTTCTGATAATTGGTTTAGTATAGTTCTGACTGCAATTTTGCTAGATTTTCCAGTCTGTAAGCAAAGTTAAGAAATTGGATGTAAACTTAATGATAATCATATTGACCCTGGATTGAAAATAATATATAATTGAGAAAATATATACCTTGTTCAATCACTTTATTTCATATACACGACCATGTTTCGATCCTTAGATCATCTTCAGGTGTAAAATGTAACAAATCTTGAAGGTAATAATAAAATTTAAATTAATTAAAAGTTAACAAATTGAAAATACATAAAAACTGTTTTGGTTAGTCTAATTGTTATTTATAACAATTAGACTAACCAAAACAGTTTTTATGTATTTTCAATTTGTTAACTTTTAATTAATTTAAATTTTATTATTACCTTCAAGATTTGTTACATTTTACACCTGAAGATGATCTAAGGATCGAAACATGTCGTGTATATGAAATAAAGTGATTGAACAAGGTATATATTTTCTCAATTATGTAAACTTAATCTTTATCAGTGTCTATCTATAAATTAAAGGTACATTGAGTTGAAATTCTTTTTTTTTCTAGATTTTTCAAGATGATGCACTGATTAAAATTTGCTGCTTGAAATAAATAAATGCAATTTATTCTTGAAAAGTCTCTTTCATATATATTATGCTTAAGGAATGATTAAAAAATGTGATGTCTGTGCATTGCAGGGTTCCTGATGAGCAGTGGAGCAGAGCTGCTGAGACGAACACTAATTGGTGCCACACAATCCCCTCGCAAAACCGAACACAATAGTCGCAGTCGTACCAAACCTGAGTCTGGTGTCGTGGCCCGCCGCCAACCGAAGGTGGGTTTCTGCGTTTTCTGTCTTCTAAACGCCCCCCCTGCAAGGCGGATGAACCTCATCATTTGGTTGTTTTACTTCTTGATAAGGTTTATATGTTTTTCTACTGATTGTAGCGTCCAAGTGGTAGCGGGAGTGTTGGGGTGGTAAGGTGTTCTTTTGGCCTTCTCTATTGTTGCTTCGGGTCTCATCGGTTATCTTCTAAATACACGTTAAATATGTATTGATTGTTGAACAAAAGGCAACTATGGTCTGTACATTTGCAAGGTAAAGGTTTCTCATGAGCTCTATACAGGTGTCTGGGCATTGAAATCTGTATATATCTTTTTTATATGTCTGTCATGTAAATAAGGTTTTTTCATGGAACTAAGGAATGTGTGTGCTAATTTATATATTGTCAGCATGCATTATATTATATAACTGTATCATAAAATAATTAGTTGCATGTCAAGCAGTTAACATTTTTTAATTGCATATGTTTTCATTACTTTTGTGAAAAATTATTGAACTGTTTTGATTTAATATGTAAATTTTTATTTTTAATTTTTGTTTTATTTTTATGACAATGTTTTTACCACATATTTGAATAAATCAATATCGTTAAAATAATACAACAGGTAGATAATGATCAGCATCATAATGCTGTTCTGTTTCTTACCCTACAATAAAAACACTGATTCTTTTCAGTCTATATTTCTCATAACAGAACTTTTATTTTATTTCATACATGATGTGTAAATTAATGTTTTTTAATTTGTTTTATTTGATAAATATCCAACATTCACAGTATTATGATTAAATTATTAGATTATATAAATGAATATAAGGTTGTATTTTATTTATTACTACCAATGCTAAAGATAAGAACGTAACATTTGGTATTAAAAAATTTGGTATAGAGAGATGGGGAGTTCACGAATGATTGAGTCAAATAAACTAGCCAGCTTAGTGAACAAGTTCATTCATTAAGATTTGAACTAGTCCAGTTCAAAGTGATCTTCATAGCTGGGAAGGAACACTGACAAAATTATTAAATTTAGTTATTTATTTTTATCAATATTGGTGATAAAAACTGAATTTTGAAGAAGGTTGCTTGAACACATTTATAAGTTTAAATAATAAAAGCGTGTCTACGAAACAAAGCTCATAACAAAACTATAAATCACTCCAACCGTCGCTTGTACGAGTTGTTGTTCGCTGTGTCATTTTGAACTAGTTCATTCACGTAGTTCATCACATTGAATGATTCGCTTGTGTACTAGTCGTGCAAGTTACTCATACCTGTTGAGTGGCACATACCACAGTAGTGAGCATAGTGTGCTTAGGGTTTATGCAAACTTGCGCATGCGTTGAAGGTGACCGGCACCTGACTTTTGTTTCACTGCACAGTTAGCTATTGTTCATTTCGTAAAATTGCAAAAGCCATCTGTCACTCTGAATCAGTCAGTTATTAATATAGTTTGTTATTAAGTTGCTCTACAAATACAGTTCTAGTTAATTGTTAATACAAAAACCAGATATCGTTCTGCAGAAACTATTCTTTTAATTTTGGGGTACGGATAATAGTTTTCTCAATTAGATGAAATCTTTCTGTAGCCTTCTCTTTCGTTCTGCATCAATGTCGCCCTGTCACACGTTATTCTGCTTTGGGGGATATTGGTTAACCCACCTGACCACCCATACACATAGACTGGTATTAACCCATACACGCACAGTGGTATTAACCCACCCATCCACTCATACACATACATCATCATCAAGATCATGTATCAGAAGGCCTTTATCTTCAAAAATTATTGAAACTATCAACAGAATTTTGAATCTTGTGTTTTCAGACTCTTAGTTAACAATCAGAGTAACCGGGATAGTGATGAATGTAAATAAAACTATTATTCATTTGACTTGAAGCAATGAATCGAACATGAGGAAAATCTACTTGTCCAAAAAGTATTCTCCAAGATCCAAAATTGAAAAGGAAAGGGTCTTTACTATACCAACAATTCCAACAATTGGCATCATTAGGCAAACTGCATACCCTCTACTGATAATGATGTATTTGAGTTAATATTTAATTATATACTAGAGAACTTGGACATGGTTTATCTGAACGATTAATAGAAAATCAGCCAAAATATATGGAAAGATCGGTCGTTTAATTGTAAATACAAAGTACATGTAGTAGATATCTTAAAATTGATCCTTGTATATCTATCATTCAGAATTATCCTACAGTAAAAAATTAAAATCCATCAACAAAAGTCAGAGTGTCCAGCATTCTGAATTTCAAATTGAATCGGAAACTAAGCATGAATTTTTATAATTGAGAAAAAGCCGGGCATTGTGCTTGAAATTAAATTGTCCTTAGGGATTAATTGTAGCATAAGTATAAAAAATTCTTACTTTCAGATAAATCCTATGAACAAATTTACTCTGGTATATTAATGTGAATAATCAGCCATATTTTCTCTGGTAATCTCCGATAATGCTAATTTCACTTCTTTCACCAACTCATACACAATGGTAATGACCCTCTCATCCATGTGAAATAGTAATGAGTAATAAACAATAGTAATTTTATATGTAATAAACTCTTACATATCAAAATAAGAGTAGTAGTAAGTGAGACACTTATACTTCTTACACTTGTAAGTGAGACACTTATACTACTAACACTTGCAAGTGATACACTTATACTACTTACACTTGCAAGTGAGACACTTATACTACTAACATTTGCAAGTGATACACTTATACTACTAATACTTGCAAGTGATACACTTATACTACACTTATACTACTAATACTTGCAAGTGAGACACTTATACTACTAACATTTGCAAGTGATACACTTATACTACTAATACTTGCAAGTGAGACACTTATACTACTAACATTTGCAAGTGATACACTTATACTACTAATACTTGCAAGTGAGACACTTATACTACTAAACTTGGCAAGTGATGACACTTATACTACTAACATTTGCAAGTGATACACTTATACTACTAATACTTGCAAGTGATACACTTATACTACTAACATTTGCAAGTGATACACTTATACTACTAATACTTGCAAGTGAGACACTTATACTACTAACACTTGCAAGTGAGACACTTATACTACTAACAATTGCAAGTGAGACACTTATACTACTAACAATTGCAAGTGAGTACACTTATACTACTAATACTTGCAAGTGAGACACTTATACTACTAACATTTGCAAGTGATACACTTATACTACTAATACTTGCAAGTGATACACTTATACTACTAACAATTGCAAGTGAGACACTTATACATCTAAACTTGCAAGTGATACACTTATACTACTAACATTGCAAGTGCTACCCTTATACTACTATACTTGCAAGTGTAGACACTTATACTACTAAACATTGTGCAAGTGATACACTTATACTACTAATACTTTGCAAGTGAGACACTTATACTACTAACATTTGCAAGTGATACACTTATACTACTAACATTTGCAAGTGATACACTATACTACTAACAATTTGCATAGTGATACACTTATACTACTAATACTTGCAAGTGAGACACTTATACTACTAACATTTGCAAGTGATACACTTATACTACTAATACTTGCAAGTGAGACACTTATACTACTAACATTTGCAAGTGATACACTTATACTACTAATACTTGCAAGTGATACACTTATACTACTAACATTTGCAAGTGATACACTTATACTACTAACATTTGCAAGTGATACACTTATACTACACTTATACTACTAATACTTGCAAGTGAGACACTTATACTACTAACATTTGCAAGTGATACACTTATACTACTAATACTTGCAAGTGATACACTTATACTACTTACACTTGCAAGTGAGACACTTATACTACTAACAATTGCAAGTGAGACACTTATACTACTAACACTTGCAAGTGAGACACTTATACTACTAACAATTGCAAGTGAGACACTTATACTACTAACACTTGCAAGTGAGATACTTATACTACTAACAATTGCAAGTGAGACACTTATACTACAAACACTAGCAAGGGAGCCACTTATACTACTAACACTTGCAAGTGAGACACTTATACTATTTACACTTGCATGCGAGACACTTATACTACTTAAACTTGCAAGTGAGACACTTATAATACTAATACTTGCAAGTGAGACACATATACTACTTACACTTCAAGTGAGACACTTATACTACTTACACTTGCAAGTGAGACAAAATCTGCAGAAATACATACAAAGTAATGAATTTAATTTTAACTAAAATGAGTTTTCAAATCCTTTTTTAAATAGAAATAAGCCTCATTTACATAAAATATTGTCAATAAATACATTAATAAAAACATCATTAAGTAACCATAATAAAAATAAAATGTACATTAAAAAACATGTAGTCTTAAACAAAGAAAGATAAGAAAACACCAACTCATTCCTCAAAGGGTTAAAAATACTAAGAGGACACTGCAGACAAAACATACATGAGATTTGGGGAACTAAGTTATGAGTTGATCTGCTATTACATAAAGTAAAAAAGAAGAGAGTATGTTCGTCAAAATGTAATGTTAGTTTTACTGCAAACATGATAAATAATATCTTCTTAGCTAAAACAAGCAGCGTCCGGACAGCATTTTTTGGCTCTTAAGGATTTTTAATTTTTTGGGGGGTTTTCGACCATGAGAAGTTGATTGGCGCTGGTCTCAACCCTAGGAAAATTCTGATTTCTGCCCCAGAGGCTATTTTTGTGTGGGTTTATCTTGTCAAACACTGTTAGTGTGAAGTGTTTCCAAGAGTGTAATTTTCGTTTGTGTTGCTGTAGTTACTTAGTAGTATAAGGTTAATTATTTTGCAGAATAACGTAAACACAGAAGACCTGTGAAAAAAAGTGTTATTAATGTACAAGGTAGAGAAACAACAAACGATCCTCAGGATCCTCTGGGAGATATGAATGCTACCTCTTCAGTTCGCAAAGCTCGGTCTACGGGTACTATTCATAGAAAGATCATTCAACATGCATAAATATAGATGGTAATTATTATCTTTGCTTTATGAGCCATTAACATTATAACAAAAGGCAGGTTGTAGACCGCTTGTCTTTTGCAGCAAGTTCTGTGCTGCTTATTAATAGCCAGCGTTATCTTTCACCGTAACTATCCTGCAAGTTAAAAATAGTTCACTTGTCCTAAAAGTGTAACTTACTTACTTACTGCCATGGCCACTGATACCCAAGGTGGTATTTGGCCTCACCAACAATTTGCCTCCAATTCTCACGATCCTCTGCATCTTCTTCATTGACCCTTAATTTATTCATGTCGATGACCACTTGATCCTTCCATCTTTTCTTAGGACGTCCAGGGGGCCTTCTACCGTCAGGGTTTCCTTTTCACACTTGTTTTATCATAGTATTATTATTTCTTCTCATTACGTGCCCCGCCCACCACAAACGTCGGTACTTGGCTTCTGCTATAATGTCTGGTTCTTTGAATAGATCTCTAATTTCTCTGTTGTGCTTCAGCCTCCATACTCCGTTTTCTATTGTGGGTTCAAAGATTTTTCTGAGTACTTTGTTCTCAAAAGTGATCAGCTTTTTTTCTGTGTTTTTGTCGATAATCCATGACTCAGCTCCGTAGAGAATTACTGGTCTGTTTTATTGTTTTGTAAATTTTAATTTTTGTATGGTAAGACAAAAGTTTTGATGACAAAAGTTTATTTAGAGCAAACATGCTTCTGTTAGCTGAGTTTATTCTATTTTGAATTTCTGTGTGTTCACTGTTGTTAGAGCTAATTATTGTACCAAGGTATTTGAATTATCTATTTTCTTTCAAAATTGTTTCCTTCTACTGTAAAATTTGTGTGTTGTCAGGATTTCGGCCAAAATACATAAATTTAGTTTTTTCATTGCTAACTTTAAGCCCAAACCCTTCTTGGGTTTCTTTAATTAAAATTTCAATTATAATTTTCAGATTTTCTTTGCTTTCTGCCAACAAAACTACGTCATCTGCAAAGGCCAGAGCTGATATTTACCCCCTATTTCTATCCTCTATTAGTTTTCTTTACTTTTTTTAATGCTCCTTCCAATGCGATTTTTAAAAAAGAATAGGGGACAACCCCATCACCTTGTCTCACTCCTGTCTTAACTTCAAAGGTTGTGGTGTAGTCGTTTTCCATTTTTACTCTACATCTGCTGTTATTTACACTAAGCCTTGCCAAATTTATGATTTTCCTTGGTATTCCGAAACCTTCCATTTTTTCCCATATCTTTTCTCTACACAAAACTGTCATAGGCTTTGCTGAAATCGATAAAAATTCCAAAAAAATGTTTGTTAAACTCTCAGTATTTTGAAATGGCTTGTTTAAGAATGAAAATTTGGTCTGCCCAAATTATCCTTATCCTAATCTCCGCCCACTCATACACATAGTGGTAATGACCCACCCCCCCACCCATAAAACGTACAGTGGTAATGATCCAGCCGCCCCACCCATACACGTACAGTGGTAATGACCCACCCGCCCATCCATACACGTACATTGGTAAGGGACCCAACCCGCCCCCCCATAACGTACAGTGGTAATGAAATGGCTTGTTTAAGAATGAAAATTTGGTCTGCCCAAATTATCCTTACCCAAAAATCCCCCGCCCACTCATACACATAGGGGTAATGACCCACCCGCCCAAACCCATACACGTACAGTGGAAATGACCCAGCCGCCCACCCATACACGTACAGTGGTCTGGGGTTTCGATCTGCTTTTTATGAATCCAGCTTGGTGTTCTTCTATAATTTCATTGGTGTATGTTTCTAGTCTTCTAAGTACAATTTTTTGGAGAAGTTTTTTGTAGGTAGTGTTTAAAAGAGATATTCCTCTGTAGTTTTCTGGGTTCTGTTTGTCGCCTTTCTTATGAAGTGGTATTATTATTGCTTTCTTCCCATTCCTTCGGTACGTTTTCTTCTTTCCAGATTTGTAATAACAGCTTATGGATTTGCCCTAATTAAATATTTACCTCCTGCCTTTATCATTTCGGCACTGATTTCCATCCGCGCCAGGTGCTTTGTTACTTTTCATCTCTTTTATTACCTTTTTACTTCCTCCATACTTGGTTCTTCTACTTTTGGTTGTACATTTAGGAATACACAGTCACTATTATTGTTTGTAAAATCGTTTTCTACATTTAATAGATTGTAAAAATATTTTCTCCATATTTTTTAGGACTTTAGGTTTTTCTACAATGACTTTTCCTTCAAGCTTAATCCCAAAGGGTTCGGTTGGAATCCTTTCTTAAACATTTTTACTGTCTTATAAAATATTTTAGTGTTTTCACTATGCATAGATCTGCTTTGCCTATTATACTATTTATATACTGTCTTTTCTTCTTTCTCAACAGTTTATTTGTTTCGTTTTGAAACCTTCTGTACCTCTGATTTGATTCCTCTGATTGTTCTTGTAGCCATTTTTTCCTTAGATCTTTTCTCTCTTCCAGTTTCTTCTCACATTCTTCGTCGAACCAGACATTTCTCTTTTTCCTTTTCCTTTTTCCACATATCTCCATAGTTGTTTCTTGTATAGCACTTTTCAGACTAATCCATCTATCTTCTATACTTGTTTTTAGTTTCAGCTTCTAGGTCAGTAAGCACTTGGAACCTATTCTTAAGAGTTAGTTTAAATTATCCGCCACTTCTTTTATCTTTAATTTATCTATTTCATAAATATCAGTTTTGTCTTTGTCCCTTTTTCTTCTCTACTGCTATTCTTTGAAAAACTTTTTTTGAGGACAAGATTATGGTCCGAAACCACACTCTGCGCTCCTTAGACTGTGTACATCAAGGATGCTTGTTTTATGCCTTTGATCTATTAATACGTGGTCAAACTGGTTCTTTACGAGTCCATTCGGTGATACCAAAATTTCTTTATGTATTCTTTTGTGGGGGACATTGTACTCATTATTTTTAAGTTGCTTGCTTCACTGAAACTTAACAGTCTGATTCCATTATCGTTGGATGTTTCATGGAGACTTTCCTTGCCGGCAACGTCAGTCCATATTTTCTCTTTCCCTATTTTGACGTTTGCATAGCTCCTATTATCATCCTTAGGTCATACTGAGGAAGGTCATTGGTAATTCTTCCAGATTTTCATAAAATCTGTCTTTATCATCTTCTTCGCATCTTCTGTGGGAGCATAAATGCTCACCAGCGATATGTTTGAAAACCTTCCTCTAATTCTTATTGTACATAGTCTTTCATTACAAGGATTAAAAGAAAAAACTGCTTCGCTCCACTTTCTTTTAACCGCAAACCGTACTCCGTAGTATCTATATAATCACAGCCACTATAATATTATCACATACTCTTTGGTATTAACTTTCTGCCAAAGGCCATCATGTCTCTTGAAGTGCTAAAAATTTATCCATGTTTCTTTCTTCTAGCTCCTTTGACAGAATGTCTATTGCACCTGGTAATGGCTAAACTTCGAACGTTCCATGTTCCAAATCTCAATTCCGTTATGAAAAAGCCGGGTCTTATTCCTTAAGTTCCAGTCCTGTTTCAAAAGCATTTTGTTGGTGATACGTAACGAGCTAGTTTTTAAGAGGCGGGTTGTCAGCCCAACGCTCAACCCCCAACCTGGAGGACCAGGAGTTTGTGATCAGAGTCTTCTTCTCCTGGGCCCCAATTGCTTTTCACTGTAGCTTCCAAGACTTTGGGCCTGGCCTCGGTGTTACATCAAGTGACCTTCTCCTAGCCTTCGGATACCCAAACTCTATTGTACAAGGCAGTATGGGCAGTGCTTATTTGATGGCGGCACTTCCTCGCCATGACACAGCACTATCATCGGGTCATGTGGACTTGCTGAGTGTGACCCCGCCACAGATCACCCTCCCACGCCCTCCGGTGCTGCCACCTCGGTCCGGGACTGCTTATTTGGGTTACCCCTTATTCGCAGCTGTCCACCATATCTGGTGGAACATTCACTATCCACCACCTGTGACCCGCCCTTTACCTGAGGCTCGGTTCCCCTAAAGGGGAGGGCTAAAAGTGTTAACCAACCAAAACAGTTCTGGTCGCAATGGATCAGTCTGCTTTAACAGGCTACAATGGCACATACACACACTTTAGGAGGTCAGAAATAGAACTGACTAGCATTGGGAAATAAATCGGTTTGGAAGGGGTCTGTAGTGGGCGCGAAAATTAAACGCTTGTAATATTCTAATATATTGCAACAGACGGCGGGCTAAGGGACATATAAATATACACATGGTGTTTCAGAGCTCTACCAACATTTTGAGTTATTGATTCTGGGCTAAGAGAGAATCTAAATATCACATGTAAATCATCCGAAGGTCCTCAGATACTCACAGAGCCACCATTTTGTTTTTTCAAAAAACATTATCAAAAACCATAAAACATAAAATTTTGATATTTAGTATACACCTTAATAATAGTAAGGCCAACCAAGGAAAAAAATTCACATTGTTCTAAAAAATAAGAATTCAAAATGGCGCCCAACCAAAACTTTCAAACAAAAACAACTTTTAAAATAATAGTCTTGTAACACTTTTACTAAATAACTTTTTTTAGACAATTTAAAGGCAAATCCAATGATATCCTATTTATTTAGATCAAACAAAAAATAAACGAGGTATGACACTTTTTGTGGTGTGTTGCAGATGGTGCAGGTCAATGTACGCAGCCAATACAACAATGTGACAGTCGACTAACCCCTATTAACGATTTTATAAGTTAATTAGTTTCAATTTATTTAATATTTACTAACTTAGTTAGGATTTATTATTAATTTGTTAATACAAAATCAAGTTTTAAACAATTCCTTTGTATTTTTATTTCTGAATGTAACGAAAACATAGGAAAAGATTGAGGGAAATTAAGTGTGGTTGTTTTAATTAATATTCTTATTTTTAAAGAGAAAACAAATTTGTATTAACTTATAAAAATCATTATTAGGGGTTAGACGATTGTCATATTGTTGTGTTGGCTGCGTACATTGACTTGAACCATCTGCCTTGCACCACAAAAAGTGTTATACCTTGTTTATTTTTTGTTCGATCTAAATAAATAGGATATCGTTTGATTTGCCTTTAAATTGTCAAAAAAGTTATTGTAGTAAAAGTGTTATACAACTATTATTTTAAAAGTTGTTTTTGTTTGAAAATTTTGGTTGGCCGCCATTTTCAATTCTTACTTTAGATCATTTTGAAATTTTTTCCCTAGTATACACTATTATTAAGGTGTATGCTAAATTTCAAAATTTTATGTTTTATTATTAAATTATGCTGTTCGTTGGTGTAGCCTTTTGGATAGCACATAATAATGCTTTTGTGCTTGCTTTTCTATATTGCATGAACTTTTTACTTCTTGGTCTTTTGGGCGAAATTGTCACAGGGAATTTTCTAATTTTAGTTGGTGAATGGAATAGATGAAGGTTAAAGTCACTAGATCAGTTAATTTAATTAATAAAACAATAATTTATTTTAAAAAATTTGCTTGTCTTTGAATAGCTAAATTTAAATATTTTAAATTCTGTACAAGTTACAAAATATTAAAGTTTTGTGGTTTTTATACTAAGGTAGCCGATTGCTTGTACTTTGCTATAGCGCGGTTCTCTAAACTTGCTTATTCTCTCCCCCTCCCTGCAGTTTCCTCTAATCTATCTCATCAATACAAAAGCCTGTCCTACAGCATTGCCCTTGATAACAAAGTGTTATAGTCTAGAACTCTTAAGTTTAGGAGGGTGTTAAGTAGTGCAATGTGTCAGAGTTTGTCTGAATAACATTCAACATTTCACAGTAGAAATTTTTTAAATGACCACCTTTTATAACCACAGATTTTGCACATCTACACCATAAAGAAAAGAACCTCCTTGCTAAATGTAAGCTTCAATAAATCTGTCAATTTTTAAATAAAAAAGTTCAAATAACGACATTTTTTTATTGAAATCAGTTTGTTCTCCTAGATAACAAAGTGTTGTTACCGGTATAGTCCAATTAAACTTGGATGGGACTATTTATCTCGCATACTGATCCTGAAAGTGTTTATTACTCTATGGCTACGCACATTGCCGTCAGTAGTTCTTAAACTCAGATGTATTTTAAAATAACGGAAACTAGAACTGTTTTATTGTCAATTGAGAACCCCTAGACGATGTAGCTGAACTTGTAAATCTGGTGACGTCCAACCACACTAAAATCAAACACTGAACTCTTCACCTACCGGGACTCACTGTGACGGACCTGGCATCAATGTCGTTTAGAGGAGTTGAATAGTAATTTTCAATCAGTGATATCTCTGACATCTTCAAAACACTTCCTTCTTGAGGATAGTGAAGGACATAACAACACTGTTCTGACAGTGAACCAGGCTATTATTGAAGCAATTCTTAGCATTTTGTAGCATCTCAGCAGACATTGCCTGCCGCTTCAAGTGTTATTGGGCTTGATTTGATAAATCCTATTTAAAGTCTCCAAAAAAAGTAGTTCAATGGCGACATGTCAGGTAACCTAGCAGGCCATTCAACTGGTATTTCCGGTTGAATGTAAGGTTCACCATTCTTACATGTAAGGTTCAAAATACATACACTTACTGCATGATGGTTTTAGTTAGGGGCATTCCATGATGTTGGAACCAAACACAATCCAAGTTTTTTAGTCTTTCTATATTCATGGTGGCAGGGATAACTCATTTATAACCTAAATGTAAATTTTTCCATTCAGATTTTCACCTTAAAGAGCCAATAATATTTTGTTCTACAATGCCTGGCCATATATTTACATCCTGGGGATCCTGGGTGTGAGCCTCTACCATCCAGTGAGGGATTGTTGAATGGCACTTCCATTTAACAAAAACTTGGTTGATCGGTCTGTATTCAACGTTTGCATCATTGTATCATAGTATTCAATACATCGATCAAACTCGTCTTCTAATAGCTAATGCACAAGATCTGCCTTGCAAGGGTGGTCCAATATTGATAAGTTTATCTTATGATATTAGATTTTTACTATGGATTGACCAAAAATCCCTTTTTGACTTAATTGCATTAATTTTGTGAAATATTTACAAGGTCCAATGTAAAATAGATAGTTTTTTATGTTTATTAATCATTTTAATATTTTAAGACGTTTAAAAAGTTTCATATGTCCTCTTCATATTATTTAATAAAAAAAAAAAAAACAGAAATTATTTAAACAAATAAATATTTTTATTCACTATTGACAGATACAAAGAATCCAATTAGGCATCGTCAAATTTAATATTTGATATTTAATTTTTTTTTTTAATAAAGTAATATATTGAGAGTAGTATAATATAATGTGTGTTTTTTATAGTATAACAAAAAAGTTAAGGAATGTTGATTTGATCTGACTTGTGAGTTCCTTTACAGCACTCTCCTGGTTGACGTGTAAGGGTGGTTCAGCCACATTTGTGAAAAGTTTGGATCCTGTTTTAGTTTTATGTCATAATTGATTGTTTCTAGAATGAAGGTTGGTTTTAGTGAGTATCTCTTATAAGGTGAAGATTTGCCATGGAAATAAGTCTATTACGGTTGGATGGTAGGATTGTTTGTTAATATGTTTTGTTTCATGGTTGGTAATAGAATGATAAAACTAATCTAAGAATTGAATCTTGAATCAACAAATTAAAACTTACTGTTTGTAGGCTATGCTGTTGGCTGGTTTCAGTAATAAGCAAAATCCATGTCACATTAGTTTTATGTAGTTAAAAAAATATCATGCCAATGTAAAACCAAATTATTTATACAACATTTATCTTTTCAAATGGACATGTACTTCTCAATATGTTAAAACATACACAATACATAACTATCAACACAAATATGTTATCAGTTATTTAGACATGCGTGCCCTAGCAGGTACAAATTAATTTGCACACCGGCATGGCGGCAGACAGTAACAGTGTGCCGCAATAAAACTACAGGTAATTACATAGATGTAACAGAGATCTGCTGGGGTACCGGCGATGTAGCAGTAGGCAACAGGACAGGTAGCAAGCCAGATTATTGAGTGGCGGGGATGGTGCTGGAGTCATAATCTAAATATCGCGCACACAGTTCAGGCGAAGAGATAACAACCTCTGAGTTATCAAATAGTCTAGGCTTGGCGAAAACAACGGCCTCCTCTCTCAGTTCTCTGTTTCACTAACCTCAATGTCACTTGCTATATCGGTGCACCAACGTGGATAAAAACACACTATATCTAACTAAATACAGTATTATATTACTGAACAAAATATAAACTGCTTCTTCAAGTTCAACATTCTACTGCGATCAATTGGTTTTTAATAAAAGTTTTTATAAACGAAACCCATTCTTAAAAATACCCAGTTGATGAATAGACGCTTACACAACCTATTCTATTATAACTATTTGGAGGTAAAAGTAAAAGCAGATTGCTTATGCCAGTTGAGCTCATCATTGTGCCGCTAGGCCCAGCCATTGCATGCGAGCTGAGCTGATCAGTGATCAGCAATGGGTTAAATATTCTATTTACTTAACACTGTGAATATTTCTTTTAAATTAAATATTTTAAATATTTGCCCAGCGTTAATCTCCTTCATAACTGTACAGGGTGGGCCAGGTATTGTGGAGACTTTGGAGCGGATTGGGTTGGAAAGGTTAATGTCAACGACTGCGGCAAGCACGCCATCCACACAGACAGCTGCTACTCCAGGAGTGTCGCTGGGAGTGCCAGGAACTCCAGGTACTGGTGTGTTGACATCACGCCTTAACCAGCTGCCTAGCAGAGGTAATCGGCAACCTCGTGTCCGGGCAGATCTGGGCACAGTGCCAGGACAGAACAACAATTCTCCAGCCAGCTCGTTGGGCACTCTCAGTTCCATGTTGTTTGGCCGTAAAGGTGGACTGCTATAGACCACAGTGACAGGGCAGTGTTGCATTTACTCAGTACCTCGCATTAACCGTTCCCATTGCTAACCCTTTTTGTTAGTAAAGTTAAATTTAATGGTTCTTCCATTAGTATTATCATTCCAACTAAATATTTTCTAATATGATACAAACTTGAACAAAGTTTATGTTAGTAAGATCAAATAGGATGTGTGTGAGCAAGACGGTTCAGATCCTGATTTGTGTTGTTTAGAAAAATAAATAACCTTAAATACAGAAGTTTATGATTATGAAGTGTAACATAAATTTGCCCAAAATTCCTTTTTTTGTTTTTAATGTTAAAATTATTACGAAATAGTATAATATTTTGTATTGATATCCTCCTGTTATAACTTTGAAGGCAGGACAAAGCTGTATTCCAGTGTTTGAGTAAATATCATAATTTTATAAATTT
This sequence comes from Stictocephala bisonia, assembly GCA_035578905.1. NCBI lineage: Eukaryota > Metazoa > Arthropoda > Insecta > Hemiptera > Membracidae > Stictocephala > Stictocephala bisonia. Next base: position 67,262 of record JAQJVL010001867.1, read on the forward strand.
GAATATTTAGAAGTACTAATTGTTGACAAATGGTTTTATAGAATGAATATTTATAAGAGTCGAGCAGACCAGCCATTATATGTTTGATCAGAACAACATTAGGCTTGTGACTGTCCTGCCAACTGTGGTATTTAGCTTAATCACAAGCAATGTTGCCTGAAAATTATATTTGATTCTTAAATGTGATTTGCTAACCAAGATTTTTTTGTTTTAATTTATCATCGTTGAATTTAAAATATTAAAATATTGCAAGTTAATATGATATTTACGGATTTAAGAAAATCACTAATTAATTTATTTTCATAAATTGATAACAATAATGAGCCCAGTACTTACCTCTTGCCCACTGAATAAAACAGAAAGGCTGAACAGCTTGTATACAACATTACAATAATGGACTCCATTGTGCCTTTAATGTTTTGCCATCCACTGTTTTCCTTTCACGTGTATAACAGGATTATCTACAGTACATCCATTTATGGCATTTCAATACCATTTTATTACTCGGAACATTTTGAGTACTTGACAAAAAATAACTTTGTAAGCTGAGTTCGTAAGCAACTTTTTGTTTACCATAAATAGGCCATTGCACAGTTGGCTAGTTTCAAGCCTAGTGTAGGATTTAGTGGCAGTATCAGAATGATAAAATACTCAATTTGTATTGGAATGCAAGATAGAATTATCATATATTTAATTCGGTAAATTGTTTTAATTAATGTAAGTTACGAACATTTAAAAATGTATGAAAGGAATTTTACATTCCAGCTGTTGATAAATATTATAAGAGTCTTGCAACACTGTCCTGCCACTGTTTTTTCTTAGCTAGGCTGTGTTACTCTGTAGGTTTAATGAACATATTTTTGTAGTTTGTAATTATAAGAAGCATGTAAAAAGATTATTGTAAACACCCGGTTAGCTGTGAAACTATTTATCAATATACTTAATCTAAGGTAACTTATTCATTGTTGTACAGGTATACGTGCATTTTTAAGCTTTGTTGAAAGTAATTGACAAAAACTATGAAAATAACTTTGCCAAATATAAGTAAAATAATATTCAGTGAATATCCTGATAGATTATATTATAATTAACTGATAGGTGAGCAAGTGGAAATTATATTTTATTAACACATATGATATGTGAAATTTAATTTACTTTTACCACTTATGAGTTTGGTTAATACATTTTTATAAAATTGGAGAAAGTATTTATTACAATTTACATCTTGGTAAATGAAAATATTTTTGTTGGCACAGATGATTTACAATATTTCTTAATAGTATATAGAAATGTCTTTTGGCAACTATACTTAGGTGCATATTGTGTTTTTCTAGTCATTTTTTTATTATTGTGCTAATAAATGAGACTTTATTTTCCTAAGTGTAAATTATCGGTGCCTTGTAGTATCATTGGGGGCAAAATATTCCAATCTTTTTTTTTAATTTAATTCTACAGTACAAAAATATTGTTAAAGGTGTGGCAATAATTTTTCTACATGTCTTGTAGGAAAATCGAAATGTATAATTTGTAGTTAATAGGCAAAGCTTTTGAAGATATTGCTAGAGTTGTAAATATTGTAGGGCAGCCATTTCCTTGCACTCAGCCAAGATGGTGGAAGTTGGACGGTCTATTGCCGATCTTTCGCAGATTGAGCTCTTAGTGCCGCTGAGTGATATCAGGCCTACCATCAAGTATTATTTATTTACCATTACTTAATTTCAGTGGTTGTGTATAAGGTGCTCCAACATAATCAAATCCAATCAATGTATATTAATGTATTTTTTTTTTTTTTTTACTGTTTAGCCAAAACTTATAATTGATCGATTGAACAGTTTAAACTTTTTGTTTAAATATTGTTTCATTTAATAATAATACTATTAGGTGCCACAATAAGAAACCGATGTACCTTGATCAGTGAACTTTGAAGAATATTATTTTTTAGTATGAATATCCATGATAAATGTTTTATTAATGATATGCAGCTTATTAGCTCTGTTATGTTTTATCCATTTATAATAATGGCTACTTTTTTACAATCTGTTGTTTGATAGTTACTTAATTATAAGGAAATTCAAATAGAATTTGTACAATAAAACTGCTAATACATAAAATATGTTTCTCCAAGATTACTTTAAGGGATTAGGTTGACATTTTTACATTGATCAGGCAAGCGAAGAAATTATTATTTAACTTGATAATTTATTGTTTTAAACTTAGAACTGTAAAAATAATGTGCATAGTTTAATATAAATTTGTTGTACAGTTTCTTATCACTAGTGCACATTTTTGTTTACAGTTCCAGGGTTAAAATACCTAATTTTTAAACAAATTTAAACTTATAATTTCAAGGAAAACGTATTTTCTAAAATAATTTTTTTAGTAGCAAAAAAAAATTTTTCATAGAAAAAATTTTAATTGAACTTTAAAAAGGTTTTTTTTTCTTTTAATAAGTCTGTTTTTCACAACAAATGAAGCTTAAGGTTTTCTTTTGGTTTTGTTACTAAAACCCAAAATAAAAAATGAAAGCAGCTTATGATAAAAAGGCAAATCGTGGTTGCACAAATGCCTGGTCTTGCTTTTATTCTTGTTGGTGAGATGGTTATTTTTAAATAAAACTGTTGTAAGTAAATAATTTGATATTCATTTATTTAAATCCCTCATAGAGCAAATATGTTGTTAACCTAAATCAGCGGAGCCTAACCTCTTTCCCTACCGTACCCCTTTATACTATAAATAAAATTATACCCCAAAAATATGTTGATTATGTGTAAAATACGTTATGTATACGTGTACCATTAGAATATTGTTATTATAATTATTACGTTTTATTAATTTTGTTAAAGATAATGGCAAAGTTTGGATAAAATATGATTGTTCAATGTACTTAGCATATATTTTATTTTTATATAACATTTTTTTTCAGTTTGGGAAATTACTTTTCTTTGTAATGCCCTTTTTAACACTTAGCTGCCACCCTTTAAAAGGATTTAATTTTGCTCAAAATTTTGCCAAAAACATTTTTATGAAAAATATTTAAAACAATGATGCTTTAATTTTTACTATGCCCCATTTTGATTATAAAAATAGTACATACATAGGCTTTATATTAATAAATTTTTTATGTCGGGAGTTTTGGCCCGACACAGTTTTTTGAGAAAAGGCCTATACGGCACAAAAAAAACTCTGTCGGGAAATATGGGCCTGACAAAATTTTGAGGAAATTTTGTTTTCAGGGGTTTGGCTTATGATAAACTGTTGTTGAAAGTAATACGGTTTTAAAATATGTATTACTTATTTCAATCCCAACTTTCCCACTAAAAAAGTTGTTGAGCCTATCCTCCCGAAAACTTGCCCTTTGAACATCCCCCAAAATTTAAAAAGTTAATGAAAAAACTTTTCTATACTACCAAAAACTTTGAAATTTGCTCTGTAAATAGTATAATGTTTCCAGTACAATAAAGTGGATCGGTTTTTTTTAAGAAAGCAGAACCCCGTCGGGGTAAAAATAAAATTTAACCAAAAGGTTGCCTAAACAAAAAAAATGTTTAGGGGGAGTGGGCCCCCGACAAACTAGCTGAGACAAAGTGGTCGGGCCCTACCCGGACTGACACGCAAATTAAAAATGTTTTAAAAAATAATTGATAATTTCTACTCTTCTTTTGCTAAAAAAAAATGAATGAAATTTAATACTCGATAAGGGGAAAAAAAAGCTTTGACAATGGCATTTTAAAAATACAATTTTTTTTGAAAATTTAAATTTTACCCAATGGGCTAAGTACTGCAGATTTACCAGGAAATTTTAAATTACAAAACAAACTAATTCAGGCGATTCTTGGACAAAATAGTTTGTATTATTCTTGAATAAAAATTAAAACTAATGAAAAATAAATTTGTTGAGACTGTTCCTAGTTCTAATGCGAACCTTGGGACTGTTTAGTTGCACTTAACATTTTGAAATCGATTTTAAATTTCCCTTTGGTAAAACTCTCAAAACTGGAATTTTCTTTAAAAATTGGGTTCCAAAAAACTTGGGTTTTTTTTTTAAAAAACATGGCCCAAAACTTCCCGTCTAAAGTTCAGTTTCAATAATTTGGCAGGCATTCAGTAGTACTTGCAGTGCTTTCTTAGTCAGAGGTATGGCCAATACTTGTTTTTTATGAAAGCATGGAGAAAGCTCTGCCTACTAGTTCAGTACTTGTATATGGCAGGCATTCAGTAGTACTTGCAGATTTTCTTAGTCAAAAGGGAAGGCCCAAAACTTGTTTTTTATGAAAGCATGGGGAAAACTCGTCTAATAAAATTTTAGTACTAGTATAAAAGGGAGGCCTTCAGAAAAACTTGCAGTGTTTTTGGGAAATATGGCCAAAACTTTCAAAGGGGAAAATTTCTTAAAAATTTTGATTAAAAGAAAAATCTGTTTTACCAAATTTAGTTATCCTTTTTTTTTCCCTGAAACGGATAGTTTGGCAGTCTCAAAGTGTTCCTCATTTTGCAATCCAGTTTTCTTCATCTCAAATTTTAGGTAAAAGAATGACCAAAAGAACCATGCAGGTTTGATTAGGGTAAGCCTATGTTATGTTTTTAAACCCCATCGATAAGTTTTAAAGTTTTTCCCCACTCAAGGGAACTGGAATGTTTTAAAAATTTTGATTGATTGTTGTTAACACGTTCACGCGGCAAAATTTAAATGTGGGGTGGGGCCCTTGCTTTAAATTTTGGAAAAAAAAATAATTCTGCTTCAAATTTTTTTTTTTTTTATCATTAAAAAAAGGTTATATAGTAAAAAAAAAAACATTTTCTAAAAAAAAAATTTTTGACGCCCCAAGTGTTTTCTTTAGTCTTAAAACCTAAAAAATGTATTTTTTAAAATTTTTTTATGACTAAATAGGCAACAAAAAAAAAAACTTTCCAATTTGCAAAATAAAGTGGTAGAAATTCGTAATAATTGTTTCCTTGCAGTTTTTTAAATGACACTTTTACAAGTAACAAACTATGTACACTATTTACAACTGTCTTACTCAGTCATTTACCGAGTTTCATGGTATTTCGTGAAGCAATCCCCAAGGCATAGAGCTGGGGTTCCTTCACAAGCTTCGCACTGAAAAATTGTATCTTTGCGTTTTCCGTTTTTGTAACATACAACACAACGCCTCCTCAATGTTTTGGGTTGTTTCTTCCACTGTGGGATTTTGTTGGCAAGTGATCAGCTGTTGGTTTTTTTGTTGCATTTGATTTACTTCCTCGACATTTTGTTTTTGAGTTAGCAGATTTTTAATAATCTCCATTCTAACTTCAAATATTGTTTTCTTTTTACCAATTACATATTTGCTATGCAAAATAAAAGTATTCATTACAAACATTTCAATGATGTGTATAAATACTTTTTTATGCCATCTTAGCACTTTCCTATCACAAGCATAGTAGCTCATGCCTTGGTCATTGCGGTCAATCCCACTCATGTATTCGTTATATTTGGCCACAGGCAAGGGTTTTTCTTACTCAACTCCCCTTTTGTTGCAAACCGTAACCATCTGATTCTCATATTGTGTTGAAATGTATAATACATTCCGCTTGTCTCGCCAGAGACCAACCATAACACCATCTTTGTATTTGGCCACAGTTTCTCCTTTTTTTAGTTTTTTTTTTTGTCACTTCTTTGGGATTTCCTTTCAGATTGCTACGCAAAGTCCCTGTTACAAATGTTTTTTCATTGAGTAACTTCAATGGCAGTTCTACACTGTTGTAGAAATTGTCCATATATAGGGCATGTCCCATACCCAATCGCTCTTGACATCAAGTGCATAACCACTTTTCCCTTGTGCCCTTCACCTCCTAAAATGTCAGTTGCTCCAGCATAAATACAAAATTTAAGTACCAGTCCATTTGGCTCAGCTAAAGTGTAAAATTTAATTCCATATTTATGACGTTTTGATTTTATGTACTGTCTGAATATCTGACGGCCACGCCATAACAATCATGGACTCGTCTAAAGAAAAACTCTTTAGATGGAATGTACAAAGAATGCATGGTGTTTTTTAAAATGCTCGATTAAAGGCCTAACCTTATACAATCTATCATTAATATCGTTGTCATTCCTAGAAAAATGAAGGCATCGTAGGATTAAAAAAATCGGTCACGAGACATATAATCACAAAAAGCAAGTTTGGAAAAATTTGTCTTTCCTCCAATAGTCTTGCAACGTGGGCATTCTTACAACTCCGTATGAAGGAGTAGGCCTAGAAATGTCTTGAACTCATTCAAGGTCAATTCCTTCCAATTTGTTATACGTGACCCTTCCTTTGTCGTTTCCGATAAAAACAACTCTTCAGCATAAGAGTTTGTTTCTCGTACAATGCCTTCAAGAAATGTGTCTTTCAACTAATAGTTTTAAAATAGTCTATGGTTCGTTATTACCTGGTATAGGTACTCTTAGGCCGCTATTTTGTGTAAACAAGGGAGTTTTGATTGAGTCAGGATCGTGAACCCATTCCAATTGACTGCCTGGTGTAGGTGTTGTGGCTGTTGAGCTACTAGGAGTTGCAACACTGTTTAGGGAAACATCATTTTCGTTGTTGTCCTCGTCACTTAGTACATTCGTCCTCAACGACATAGTCACTGTCATCTTTATCACAATTATCGGAATCCGGACTTTCCGCCTCATATTCAGAATTAGAATCTACAAATCCGATCAATTTCACTCAATGTTAAACTTCTGCCATTTTTAATAAACAATAACAGTTAATTAAAACATCGAAATTAAAAACGAAGTGCACAGCTTTCAAAACTAACCTCTAAACAAACACGCCCGGTCGATAGAACAAAGGTTGCTAACCTCTCTACGTTGCAAAATGACGGTAAATAGAGCAGTGTGTCATCCGCAGTGAACGTGTTAATGCAGATTTTGCAAAAATCAATTTTGCTTGAAAGTTTAAATACAGTTATTGGCTGTTGTAGAGTGTAAAGTACAATTACTTTTTTCTACTCATTATAGATTTTTACCAGAGATTAATTAGTTCAGTGGAAATAATAATCAAACTAAACGTTTTAGGTTCTTATAAACTTTTACTGGAACACAAATTAAATATACTGTACAATTATTTTCCTACAACAATAAACTATCTAATGCTAAACATATGTCAATAATATTCTTTAAATCTATATTTATAAAAGAGGATGTTTGTATATATATATATGTTTGAAGTTTATGCGCTGCCAAACCATCCAACCGATCGCCATGAAACTTTAGGATGTTGTCCTGTATACTCCCGAGATGGTTTCTGTGAAGTTTGATGCAGATCCGTCCACAGGGTCCCGCCCCACGGGCTCCTAAAGATCCCATGTTATTCAAATGGAGAATCTGAATTGTTTACAAAAAACATATGACTGTGTGGTTTAATGTAGTTTCACATGCCATAAGCAGATTGAAGTTCTCACAACAACGGTACTGTATATGTTTTGATTTATTGTAGTTCTACATTTCACCTTGAGAGTGTAGCACACTACTTTTACTTGATCAGGTGATCTGTATTCGCTTGCTCGAGAGTAGGCTCACCAAAAAACCTTTACATTTATACACCAAATAAGAAGACCAAAAATATTGTTTACCCTCTTGCCTCATTTAATAAATAATGGTTTTTTCTATAATTCTTTTTATTGCTTTATTTTGGTTATGTCAATGAAAAATGAAAGGCGAGACAACGTCCGCCGGGTTCAGCTAGTCAACACATAATAACAAAACATAAAAGCATGGAGAAGATGTTAAATGTTAGTAAACAATTTAAAACAGCTGTTTTAATATATCAAAGTTGTAATCCATTTCACTATCCCACCTTGAGTAATTTACAATTACTCAACTTTTATTCCCTCATATGTCATATTTGTTGAGTTTGTTTATAGTTCTTCCTGATCGAGTTTTAGTAATATTTTTGTTTTCTGTTGATATATTTTCTTTTTCAATTTCTTCTGAATTTTAATTTATTTCACCTTTTGTAGGCCATTTTTCTGGTACAAACTTCTACCATTTGGCCCCTCCCACCATTTTAATTTTGAAAAATACTGAGCATCACAACCTCTTCATGGGAGGTCGGCTGGGTTGGATTTTCTGGTACAAACTTCAACCATTCTAGCCCCTCCCACCATTTTGATTTTGAAAAATACTGAGCGTCTCAACCACTTGACGGGAGGTCGGCTGGGTTGAATTCTCCTTTAATGTAATTCCAATTCTCAACTTTACTTAACTTCTTAATTTCTGACACTCGATTCCATACAAAGACTTTCCAATTACATTCTTGTCTTATCCATCCTAATACAGTTGTCGAATCTGTCCAATAAAAGATAGGAATGTTCTGCCAGTTCAGAAATTATAATTGTGTCACAGTCAAACGTACTAAACCGTTGCGGCTAACAATTCTAGTCTAGGAATGCTAAGACTTTTCAAAGGTGTCACCCTAGACTTTGATGCTAATAGTTGAACTGTTACTTTGCTTTCGGTTTCAACTCCCAATAATATCACTGCTGCATATGCATCTTTACTAGAATCGCAGAATGTATGGATAGTACAACCTACTGAAGTATCTTCTTTTCCTAATCATCTAGGTATTTTTACGTCTTGAAGACTAAGTAATTCGTCAAACCATAACAAAATCTCTCGGCAGTTTTAGGATCAACATCAGTGTCCCAATCTATATTCTTATCTCACATCTTCTGTAGTAGCAATTTCGGGTTTAACATAACAGGAGAAATGAAGCCTAAGGGGTCAAATATTCTGTGAGATACTGACAGTATTTTTCTCTTGGTAATGTGGTTTCGGTCAAAATCTGTAATACAGTATAATCTTACAAACAATTGATCATTTTGATAGTTCTATTTTGCACCTAATACATTGACTATCGAAGGTTCACTTCCATTTGAAGATTAAATTTTAGTAAATAATTTCAAACAGATGTTTTAATACATCAAAGTTATAATCCATTTCATAGAGATTGAAGTTGTGCTTGTTTTTTTTTACAACAAATATCTGCCAAGTAAACAAGATTTCGAAACCAATCACTGGTGTGAAACTTTGAAGCCAGATGGTATGGACGCTTTTCAAAAAGACTTAGTTCATATCTAAGCTCAAACAGCCGTGTGAGGACCTTCCCACGAGACAACAATCTAACTTCAGTATGAAAAATTAGTGTGTGTATACTACTCATCTCCTCACAAATTACTTAAAAGAGTTTGCAATTAGTTGTGTTGGCTTTAAGAAAGTTTACTACTTTTACAGCTCTCTATCTATGTATACAGCAAAAACTATGCAACATTATGAGTCAACTCTTTAACATTTCCAAGGAGTCTGACGTAGCAACCAGACATGGACTTTCCTACATTAGTGCATATGCCACGTCATTTAGCCAAATCTACTTCCTTTTCATAAGAGTAGTTAGGACTATCTTTTTTTCAATGAAGTCGGATTTGTTTTGAATTCATCGTGAAACAATGTTGTTTGACAACGAGATAGTGTTTAGATTTGTGAACATAATCTTGACCAAGCATGCACTGCACAAAGTCTTATAAATTAGAGCAATTAAATTCTCAGCAATTGTGTAAATTTTTAATATGTTTAGCAATATGGTAGCTAGTCCTATAAAAGACTTAAAAATCATGTTGCTAGGAAGATGAAACCCTTGCATATTTTTCAAAATTTTTTACAGTCACTATAGCTAATTTCCTTGTTAATGTTGAGCATGTAAAGTTGACGTATGTGGTTGAGACTAGGCGCACTGTGCCACTAAGCTACGAATATGGAGTCAAGCAACGTCTGCCATTATCATTTATTTTGTCTGCCAGCTCATCTTGTACCCCAGGTTGGAAACGACTGACCTAAGTGATCATGCATTTCCTTTTTCCCCATTTGTATTACTGTATAATTTGCTCATAATATAATAAAATATTGAAAGAAACTTCAGTTATAATAATTTTATTGCTTTAAAATTTGTAATATAAACAACAATTTAAAAAAAAATAATGTAAATGCAAGAATATTGCATTCAGCTAATTTTCAAATTTGAACTTTTTTGAAAGAGGGAAAAACTGTCTAGTAGAATTGGTTTATTTTTATGTACCAATAATTCTTCTAATTTAATAATTCTTTATAAACAAAATCAAAACTCTCAGGAGACACTTGTCATCCTTGTACTATAAAGCATGTTACAATTTGAAATATATATGTTAAAAAATATATGTGTGGAATGTTTTCCATTGAATTAATGTTCAACTCTAAAATACGGGCATCAATTACTGATAACTGGCGTTGCCTGGTAGCCAAGTAGGGAAGGAGAGTTACTGCGATGAGTTCTCAAATCACACAATGGTTTGGGGACAGACGACAACCGGTCTTCTGATAGTCAACAAAGATTTGCAAGAAGCTCCAAAGTCAATACCAGTTCAGAGGCTTGAGTGCAATAAAATTATTCATTAGAGAAGACTGTTAAAGAAAAGAAAGTGAATTAAACTTTTTAAATTAATATCCAAAACAGTTTTTGCTGAATAGTCAGTTTCTACCCAAAATGTGCTTATAAATATCACGTTTATAATTAGAAACAGAATCTTAAAAACATTTAATAAAAATAAACATAGTAAAATATTTATGCTTACTGCACATCCGACCGTGTGGCTGCATGACGTCAGCATGGGGTATCCGCTCCACAGATCTTGCATACTTTCCTTCCCACTGTCTTTTGAACCATTTCCCGTAGGTTTAAGATGAACTGTTTGCTATATTATCAAGAATAAAATATACTTCAATATGGTACCCTTATAAACTGAAATAAACGAATAATATTTAATGAATTAACCAAAAAAAAAAAAAAAAGAAATATTACCATGACTTAAAAATTTGACATTGCGAGATATTTTTTTATTTTTGAGTTAATGAGGTTTCCTCAGGGGGAAAGTTGTAGATAATGAAATGATCTTAAAGTTTTGTTTCAAGCTTTTTTCTGTAAAACCAACGGTTTTCCGTGTAGCTAATTAAAAACAAATGCTGCTAGTATTCAATTCAATTCAATTCAATTTCTTTATTTACACAATTGAACATTATACAGTTTTCTGTGTAAGTCAGTAAATACATAATATAAACAACAAATTTAAAATAACTTAAAGTAAAGTGTAAGTCACAATAATGATTAAAATAAAAATAAAAATCTATGTACATCAATTACCATTAGACATTTCGATCTGTATGCCTCAAAATGGGGCCCCCTCGAGAGCTTCTTGAAGGCTATAAAAAGCTCTCCCGATCAAGTAGTCTTTTAAAATAGTTTTAAATGATTTTAAGCTATTTTGGGTTTTTATATGATGTGGAAAGAGAATTGAATATTTTTGGTCCTAAGTAAAAAAAGTGGGTTTTTGAAAAATGACAAACTAAATTTATTGATTACCAGATTATTTTTGTGTTTGTGTTATAACAGTGTTCTAAGACAGGAAATTCATTCTTATTTTTAAAAATAAAAACTGCTGAATGATAAATTAGAAGGCAAGTTAAGGTGAGAGTACCACTTGATTGGAACTAATTGTGCGGTACCGATCGGGAGGCTGGAGGCGCTTTGATTGGAGGTAATTTAAGAGAGTTCTGTAGTACCTATCATCTTTAACAATAAGACAAAATTTAATCGGTAATTCAGGAACCATGTACACAAAAGGTTTCTAACTTGTATAGTTAACATAATTTATAAACCTTTTTTCAATAGATTCTTTCTCCCCTCACCTTTTGTAGAAGTTAAGCGTAGCTTTCGATTAGTTTGATTTTACTGTAATATGATCTAATTGATTGATTGATTACTTCTTATTAACTCAAGTTTTATGCTGCATGTTGAAATTTCAAGGTATTTATATATCTATTATACAGGCTGGCAAAAAAATATGGAAACGCTTTTACAACGTTATTTTTTTCCACAGATAATTTAATTTTTTTAATTAAATGTGTTCCATAATGTATAATTTTTTATCAGAGCAATTTACTTGAAACAGATAAATAGCGGAGAAATAATATTGTTCAAATTAGATACATTGAAATTTAAATTACTGCTACTCTGGAAAGGATAAACCTTTCAAAGTCCAGTTTGTGGCAATTAATTCTCTTGAATAGACCTTTTATTGATACCAAACTCGACCAAGGCTTACATTGAAGATTTTTGTACAACTCCTCGTGGTCCCCTGAAAAGATTAAATGTCGCTAATAGCGTCATTAAGTATGTTCTTTGTAACCATGATTGATGTACAAAGATTTTAATTTTACAAGTGAAGGTCAAACAAAATGTTTTCAAAGCGTTACCATAATTTTCCACCCTGTATAGGACATGTAAATATTAATTAAAATATTAATGGGAAGAATAGTCTGACTTCATAGTGATAATAATGTTTAAATATGTTTATCATCATATGATCACAGTCTAATTAACAGTCATGAATCTTACCTTGAAAAAAAATGCCAACTGCTCGACACTAGCGCTCCTTGTGGTTGTGAAGTAAAGTTATGTTATACCTCTTCTAGATAGCATAGCAGTTCACTTATGTTGCAATAAAGTTGGGTATGAAGCATTAAGGCCCTTTACACGCACGTTATTTCGTGAGTGCTTGAGTGTGCAGGATTGCATGCGGGAAAGCGAGCTGATTAAAGTACGCGTGATTGCGTTTTCTGCTCAAGTTCCAAGTTGTGACAAGCATAAAATATACAGATATTATGTCTTTAATAGTACATTTACCCACCCACCCACTCATGTACGTACGGTGGCATTTGCCCACCCGCCTACCCATACACGTACGGTGGCAATTTTTCCCACCCACCCACCATACACGTTTCGGTGGCATTTATCCACCCGCCCATCCATACACGTACGGTGGCGATGACCCACCCGCCAACCAATACACGTACAGTGGCATTTTCCCCCCCTGCCCACCCATATAGTACGGTGGCATTTACCCACCCGCCCACCAGTATACGTACGGTGATAGTGACCCACTCGCCCACCCATACACGTACAGTGATATTGGAACATACGCGCACGAATCCCTGTTTCACTTTTGTTAGAAAGGAAAGAATTGCAACTAAAGGTGATTCGCACCTTTCCATCACATTCCTTAATAGTGGAATGTGTTGGAGCGTGTGCAAAACTCACAGTTTTGCTGTAGCTTCTGTACGATGTGTTAACGTGTGTTATAGTTTTAGTGTTAATCCATTTTAATTAAAATATGTTAAATCAAGTACTTTAAATCGGTTTCAAGATGGACATGAAAAAAATTGCTCAAGTAATTGCATTCGCTGCTGGTCTTACGTTTAAACAACCTGAGTTGTAGGTTCCAGCCTTCGGCTTCCAACCCTAACCTAGTGGGGTTGTAACTAATTAATAAAATACAATACAAAAATTATATTGTTAATTATAATTTGCATCATTGTTGAAAATTTAATTAAAATCGTTAGTTTTTGAGAAAATTCAATTTTTGTATGTTGTTGCCTTAAAAATTTCAAAAAGTTAAAAAATGGTATGGATACACCTACATACCAAATTTCATAAAAATCTATCAATTCGTTTGGTCTGCAGTGAAGTGCACATACACACACATACGGACTGACACAAAAACGTTTTAACCATTTTTTTTGGGTTCAGGGGACCCTAAATTGAATTTTCAGACCAACTTATAAAAACACCTTTTTTGGACGATCACAATACTTTCTCTATGCTAACGCATATGGGAGAAAGTAAAAGGGGCCCTTTGTATAAACAAAAGAAAGAGTGTCTAACTAAAAACACAGGCCACACAATCGTGTGGAAAAGGACTAGTGATTGAACTGATTTGCCTGGCGCGCTTCCGCTTACACTCCGATGTCTTTACATGTACGCTCTTATGATTGTTCATTAGCGCGTGAAAGACGTAAAGGGTCCTATTGAAATATTAAAAATATAATACGTTTTTAACACTATTAATGACATAAAAACAATCACGTGTCCTACAGCAGCTGCTTACCCAACCAGCTGGCTGTTTTACTGCCGCTTGGAGCACTAGCATCTTGCGGTTGGCAATTAAAACGGCTGAGCTTAGTTGCTGTATGTTATTATATTACACTGTGATATTATCATCATATGTTTTTCATCATAATTTAAGTTTTTACTTCACTGTTGACTAATTGTTACTGACTTACATTAGATTTGCGTGGTTTAATGGTCAGGCTTACATTATTCATATAGCTGGTTTTGGGTTTCAATGTTTTATGATTACTTCAACAATATCATATTGAATCATTTATTATGCATGGATTTATATGCTTGGCAAATTTGATAGGTATTGCAAGGTATATATTTTATGAAAACACCAATACATTTTGAAAATAGTTAATTTTGTAACATTTTACACCATTATTGTTTTTTAATCATTATTCTGAAATTTGAGACGATCAGATTGAGAAAAATTTTTACGGCATAATTAGTGATACTGTATTTTAATTAAGAACTAGTTATGAAATGACTGAAATATTAATAAAAAAATTCTCATAAATGGAAGGCTTTTATCAGAAAACCTAAAATATGTTATAATATGAAAGATAATTTAATTGAACTTAGCAAATTTTTTTATCTTAATTTTTTCAGTTTAAGAGGTATAACAATTATTTTGTCAAATATAGTAATGAATTTTATACAGAACCTTACATTAGGTAAGGCCATCAACATAACATTTCAACTCACTAACGTTTATTCCAATAAAAAAAAGTATGTGAATGTTGTTATTTAGTGTGAAACAGCTCAGAAAGTAATATGAACAAAGCTTTCTGCTTTCTCCAAGATATTCAGTCAAATATATGACTCTTTGTCCTACTAATTAATAATTAGGAAGAGACTATGTTTATTCTTTATATTGTATTGTATTATAGCCACAGGTAGCAAAATAATAACTTATTTATTAATTTTTATTCTAGTAAAAATAAAACCTTTTCATATAATTGAGTTGCTGTTTCTGACTCTTACGGAAACTTGAGCACAGAGATCAGCAAAGGCTGAATAAAATATTTAGATTTTAGGTCGGGTCTAACTGTTAACTCAACCTCCCAGGGGAACTTTGCTTCCTTCTTGAATTATGGAGGTTACATGATTCACCGCAGGAGCTGTTTGTGGCTTGTTACTGAATACCGATTGTTGTATCTCCGTGGAACCTCTTCCACCTGGTATTAGAATAATCGCCTTTTGAATGAGGAACAATTTTTGGTTTCATTTTAATTCTTACAAAGCTTGTTTTTTATTTACTACTGATAATTTAAAGAAATATATATACTCTAAAGTGTGGGTTAAATAGGGTGTACATAAAAATACACAATTCAAACATTTATTCAAACTATAAAAACTTTAGTAAGTAATATTTGAACATCTGCCATTCTGTTCTCATCAAAATGTTTTGTGAACCTCAGTATCTTTGTCAAACTCCTTGTGGACCATCCACTATGGGAAGTTAAGAGTCACTAACAACCCTAAAATATTTTCCCTTAGGTCCAGTATGCATTTTTAAAGTTTAACTCTCCCAAATTGAGTCAAGAAAAGAATAACTCTACAAAAGACTAGGTCTACAACAGGACTTGCATTGTAATGTTTTTAAACTGTAATCCAACGTCATATTTAAAGAGTGTATTTTTGAACTGTAAACCAGCGTCATATATAGTGTATTTTTGAACTGTAAACCAGTGTCATATTTAAAAAGTGTATTTTTTAACTGTAAACCAGCGTCATATGTAAAGTGTATTTTTGAACTGTAAACCAGCGTCATATGTAAAGTGTATTTTTGAACTGTAAACCAGTGTCATATTTAAAAAGTGTATTTTTTAACTGTAAACCAGCGTCATATGTAAAGTGTATTTTTGAACTGTAAACCAGCGTCATATTTAAAAAGTGTATTTTTTAACTGTAAACCAGCGTCATATGTAAAGTGTATTTTTGAACTGTAAACCAGCGTCATATTGAAAGAGTGTATTTTTAGACTCAGATTTGTGGCATTCTATTCTCCTAGTGCACACCTACAATTTGATGTACTACTTGACCTATGTTCTTATTTAAGATTTTCTTCTAACTCCTTGTGGGCCGTCCCCGTGATATAGCAGGTAGTTACTTCAGATAGGACGTACTTTGATGTAGCAATGAAGTACTAAGTAACTGTAATCATTCATAAAAAAACGTTAAACTAGTGGGGGACTTTGTGTACATTCTGTGTATTATATATTAACTCACTAAATGTTCAATTTTAAAATTACAATATTACTAAACAAAAGTCAATCGAACAGTGCTTATATGCTCACTCAATTGCTTATGCTCATAATTAAATATGATCCCTGTGTAAACGAGCTTCTGTGTACATTCCAATTACCAAAGTTGTAAGCCAATTATAAGCCATCTCACTTTCCACCCACTTCCCCTGCCTAAGAAACTGATATAGAGTTGACTACTTTTTCAATAAACTTTCAAATGTTGTCATTAGAGCTAAATTAAAAATACAATAAGGAAAACAGAAAAGTTTATGAGCATAAAAAATAAATGTAAAAGTAAGATATAAAGATACATGTATTTATATATTTTATTATTATAATTCATAAATAAATAACAATCTAGAAATAATGATATGTCATCCTAGATTAGGATGAATTTCATAAAAATATATATTTTTTAATATTTAATGTAATGACTCTGATTTTTTTATTCTTTAATATCTTCAATGTAAAACATTTATTTATTTTTCCACTTGCAATTGAAACAGATGTATAGGAATATTCACAAGCAATATAATTTTACAACTGTGTCAACTCTTCATGTAATAAAAAACAATGTTGTGATGTAACAATGTTACAATATAACATTAGGTTATACTTATATTTTTGGTTGTAGGTAATTTATTTCAATCTAAGAAATGTTTTAGGTAGAATGATAAAGAACGGTAGAAAGTGGGCATGAGTTTAGATATATTCAGTTTTTATCAATATAAAATAGTTCTCCACAAAAATTTTAATACTTATAGGAAATTTTTTCTGGTAAAAACTTAACTTTTATTATTTTACTCTTTAATATAAAATTACTATTTCAACTGTTTGTAAAACTATTGATAATAACCACTTTACATGATGTTACTATTACATTTGTTTCTATAATATTTATTTTAAAGATTAACCCTTTATAATAAATATTACTGTCAGAATATGTTATAATTAACTATACAAAGTTAAAACACGCTCGAAATTTCTGTTTGATATAAAAAGATTACTCAATGTGGAGCGCTTGCGTGTTTGTTAGAAAGGTGGGCGAGACAAGTAAATGGAACTTTAGGGAGACTGTGTTACGTCATATGTACGTCACAACTCCTCAACCCACCTACCATCTGAACATGAATATACTATAATTATACTCAATGTTCGTTTGGGTGTGATATGTTACACATGGAAGGATAGTATGGAAAACACTGCATTACAGAAGTAGCGCCTTTACCTTTGTTTATATGCAATCTCCGCACAACATATCTGTGTCTAAATCACGTCAAAACGCCGTCACAGTGGCTGGCAGCAGAAGCATCGTCGACCTTACCAGCACACGAACGAATGAAAATGCTTCTAAGATAATAAAAATATAACGGTGATTTTGAAGATATTGCGAAAAACTATACCACTGAAAAGAAAACAATAATTACGAACTCTAGAATAATTTGCATTTCATGGAAACAAAAACGTAACCAATTGTATAATACTCGACGACAGAATAATATCGAGTAAATAATTATAATAATTTTATATTCGAATTTAAGTGAGACAAGAAAATATATAGAGTGACCCTTATTATTGAATTTAGTTTTCAAAGCCATAGTATGTGAATAGAATAAAAATCAGTTTCTCAACAAGTGTAAAATATAAAAAGGAAAATTAACAATCACCTAGACAATCAATTCCTTGCTACCTAAAACGCATTGCTAAGAAGGTTATTTCAAATCACTTGAGATAAAATACAATTGTGAAACTGTCAACCAGGGCATTATAATATATAATAGAATTTTTTTTAACTGGCCAGGAAAATATAAATCAGGAAGTAGATGAGGTTTTCTAAGATATTTGTAAAAAAATGAATTCGAAAGTGATCTCATAAAAAAAGCATAGATTTTAATAAGAGGAATATATTTGCCCTATTTTAAATAATTTAAACCCTTAATCTGTATAATGTGTTTGTTTGTAAACTAAATAATTTTAAAAAGCAGTATAGCCATATACAAAAATAAATTTTAAATAGATAGCTTAATTTTAGATCTATATACACAATATATGTATAAGCGAAATACCACTCACCCACTCATTAAACACGAACTCTCCAGAACCACTAAACTGATTGACATTACATTTTATACAAAGGTTCATCTTACACTCACCAAGAAACGTTTTTGCCCTCTGATCTTAGGGCTCCACCCCACTGGCCTTTAAAGATTTAATGTTATTCATAACTTATGGGAAAATCACATTACTAGTTTTTTTATGACCTATCACGGAAAAAACTTGAGAAACCTTTTCAAACTTGACAGGCAAATGCGCACATGTACATATAAGGAAATTGCAGCTTAAAACTAAAATCCCAGTGGCCTTTAACGTTTAAATGATAATGTAATGGAGTTACTTTACACAATCAGCTGTTAAATAAAAACAAGTAAAATGAATACTTTTGAAATAGCCTTAGTGATACTTATTGAAATTTAACATTTAAAGTTAAATTAATACAATACTGTTTGTGTTAATCCCGCAGCAAGGCATGGGTAAACAGCTAGAGTTGCATATAAAATGATCTAAACATTTGAAAATTTATAGGTATTTTATTTATGAGGCGAAAAAGATGTTTTATAGTCTTCATTGAATCGTAATGAATGTTAGGGAAGGATAATCCACTTCATAATGGATTTGTTGAAGAACCCTCTGAAAGGTGCTATAAAACTAGACTAATGTCATCTAGTAGGATGGATATTAAGGGCTTTATGCGCTCTTCAATATAGAAGGGGGTTGGTGTAAGGAGTTATCTTTCAGGAAGAAATTTAACCTCATTAGTTTGCTTTTTAAATTATTATTAAATAGAAAATTGATTTGTTATACGTTAAATTACTTGGTTTTCATATATATTTACGTTTGTAGAAATTAAATTCAAATCTAAAAGTAACGGAACACCTTAATTTTAAACAAATTAATGCTCGATTATAAACAGATCTCCAATAATTGGAAGATCCAACTACTGCTGCGAGACACTAAGGGCTTACCAACCCGTTAGTCTACATAAGTGCCTTAAATTAAGTTGTCACTTTGTGTTAGGTGTCGTATAGAACGGCCTACGTCTTGATATCCAGGAAAAGGTAGATTAACAGATCTATTAGAACATAATATAGTGTACAAGGCTGACGTCTACCATTACATACAATGCATTGTTACAACTTAAATTCATTTCGTATATCACGATTGGCAAACATTATTGGATATTTCCAATGGTTCAAGTGGTTTAAAGAACAAACACAACGGTTCGATGGATATAAAACTCCTGTCGTCTTCAGCTGTTACTAATTCAGCCTACATTTACAACTATTTTTTTCTTTCCTTTTTCCTTAAACCATAGTAATTTAATAAAAACCTAAAAAACTAAATACTTATAGACTACTATGAATGACTGTTATGAATGTCACGTATTCTTATGAAGTATCACACATAACATAATTATGAGAAAATATACAACACAAAAACAAAATATGACAATGTACAACAATACACAGAGTAGGTCATTCAATAGAACAAATATTCAACTTATCCAAACAGCGTTTGATTTTCCAACTCCACCAAGTACGGGGGGGGGGGGGCAAGGAACCACGAGCCACTAGACTTGCCGGCTGAATTCACCACGAATATCAAAGACGACTGAATCCTTGTAGCAAGTCAGTTTGTGATAAATGGTGGGGGGACTCCATCCAAGTGATGCTTAGGTGGACTGAGCCAGGTTATTGGAGGGAGGATCTTATAATTTTTTTAAAAAATTGCGTTTGTTTTGATAAAATGTTTTTTATTTTGTTGGTTTAGCATTTCCTCGTGATGAGACTCCAAGCTAGTGTTCCGGGGGACAAGGTAAATACCCTTTCCAAGTGGATCTAGAGGCACCGGTATCTGGGGCCTGATGGATACTTGTTTGTAAATTGTCTATGTATTGTAATCTAAAGTTAGTAACTTGATTTTGTGAGGGTTCGAAGACGTGCCTCCAAACTAGTATTCCTGGGGACAATGCAAAAAGATGCTCCCTCCAAGTGCACTTATGGGCACCGGCATCTCAGCTTATTGGGTGAGGTGTACGTGCGGGGGCGGGTCTTACTGTATGGATTGTATGTGATTTGTTGTTGAAATGATACCTTAACAGAGGTAACCTAAGTGGTCATACCTCTATGCTGCTCTGATTTATAAGAATGCGTGACTTTCATAACAGTCAACCGTAGTATATAAGAACATAGTATTTGGGGTTTTCTTAAATTTCTATGGGTATTAATGATAATCAGCGTGTATCATTTGTTTATAACGTAAACCAGGACTATAATGGCTTCACTCGACACCCATCTGGTACAACTATGGTACAACGTCACTGTGTAACACCATCCCCTATACCTTACTGGCCGGAAAAGGATGTACTAAATCATTGCTTATCAGCGTGTAACATTTGTTTGTAGCGTAAACCAGGACTGTAATGGCTTCACTCGACACCCATCTGGTACAAATATGGTACAACTTCATTGTGTAACACAATCCCCTATACCTTACTGGCCGGAAAAGGATGTACTAAATCATTTCTTATCAGCGTGTAACATTTGTTTGTAGCGTAAACCAGGACTGTAATGGCTTCACTCGACACCCATCTGGTACAACTATGTTACAACGTCACTGTGTAACACCATCCCCTATACCTCACTGGCCGGAAAAGGATGTACTAAATCACTGCTTATCAGCGTGTAACATTTGTTTGTAACGTAAACCAGGACTGTAATGGCTTCACTCGACACCCATCTGGTACAACTATGTTACAACGTCACTGTGTAACACCATCCCCTATACCTCACTGGCCGGAAAAGGATGTACTAAATCACTGCTTATCAGCGTGTAACATTTGTTTGTAACGTAAACCAGGACTGTAATTGCTTCACTCGACACCCATCTGGTACAACTATGTTACAACGTCACTGTGTAACACCATCCCCTATACCTCACTGGACGGAAAAGGATGTACTAAATAACTGCTTATCAGCGTGTAACATTTGTTTGTAAAGTAAATTAGGATTGTAATGGCTCCACTTAATATAACTTTACTTCATTGTGTAACACCATCCTAAGTTGAAGAATAAAAATGTGTGTGTGTTTTTTTTTTTCTTTTTCTTTTTCTTCTTTTTTTTTTTTTTTTTTTTTTTTTTTGCTTTATTCAATTGAAATGTTTATTGGGTAAAATTTTCTAAAATTCTTGCGATAAACACCAAGTAATGCAGATGAAGCTAATCTTGCATGAGGGTTAGTAATTTAAGGGCTTGACATGAATTATTTATTTTATTTTTCCTGTAATATTGATTACAATTATTTCAATAGTGAATTTTTTATTATTTTTACCGCATATTTGTATTGAAACTAAAATATTGTAAATCAAATAGTAATGTAAACATTTGTTAAAACTATTGCACACCAGCAGTAAAAGAATACTTCTATACACAGGTAATTAGAGGCAAGGAGTTTGGAGATAGGAGATCATGGGGTGTGTGCTCGATATACGGATGTTGAGTGGGCGTTCGTTCAGCGTCTGGCTGTCCTCATCTTGAGAGAGAAGCTTGTTAACACCGCTAGCTAGGTCACACATTCACCATGTGGTTCTGATTCCATTATGTAAGATATTTAATTACTGTCCGTGCAGATATTATGTGTACCAGATTTTGAAGGTTATTTACTAAGAAACTGAGAGGCCTATGAACATTCCGACATCGCCATTGTTTTCTCGTTTAATTGTTCGTTGTGGCATGTGCACTTTAAAATTTCGTTATAAGTTTTAATAATTTTTTTCCTAGTTGGAACAAAAAAAGTACTGAAATTTAAACTGGTTTTTATTGTGCACCAGCTTTACATATTCACTACTCAAAAACACTATAATGTGTCACATTTATACTTATTATTGTACAATGTTGACTGAAGTGTTTTCTATAAGTTATATATATATATATATCAGAATTTAACATTTTCAAAAAAGTTCTCTTCAACTTCCTAAAACAACATTTTCTTCGCTTCTAGAGGTCGTAAAATTAATAACTTGGTCACGTTGTAAGGCTTATCAAATGTATAGCTACGATGTATTATTTTTATGTACGTAAGATAATACAGTGATTTTATATTGATTTAAGTCAATTCAAATCTATAAATTCTAAGTGAATTGAAATTTACTTAAATCAATTTAAAATCATGCATTTGCTTACACATATAAAAGTTATGTATTGTAACTACACACGTGATAAGAATTACAAAGTGACCAAGTAAATAAATTTACGAACTCTAGAAGCCAAGAAAGCGTTGTTTCAGTAAATAGGTAATAGCTTTGCCCTTGAAAAATAAAAACTCTTATATTTATAAAACTTATAGATATAACACTCTTGTCAATCATGCACTAAAATATAAATACGATATCTAGTTTTCGGTAATAAATCCTTAAATAAGATGCACAGTGAAAATTAATTTTAACTTCTATACTTTTTTCAACTAGGAAAATAATTATTAAAACTTTATTACTATTATATCGTAAATATATATCTTATAATAATATTACAAATATCCTATGTCTTAGCGTACATTATACGTGGAAAATAATGGTGTAATCAGATTTTTAACAGGCCTCTTAGTTTCTTATTAAATAATCTTGAAACTCTGGTACCTTCATTTCTATCTGTATGTTTTGTTGAATTATTAATCTGGTTTTAGTAACAAACAAGTTAATAGAATACATGTTTCCATTAATGTCCACTCTAAACCTACACTCGTGGTTTCAGTGTTTAGTTCACATGGTCAGTACGTAACTGCATCATAAATAAGTACATTTCCGTATCGTTAACTCATAAGTAAAAATACTTGGAATGTATTAACTCTAAACACTGGTAACAAAACGATTCGTTCTTATCAGAATAGGTCAGCTCTAAATTGTTTAAAATTAATTGTTTTTTTTAGCAATTTATATACTTATATCTGTTGAACAACAACCACCACAACTTTATATAGTTATTATAAAATTTGGTAAAACTTGGACACGCTTGAAAGAAAAAAAGCTCCATAATAAACACATAAATATCCTGCTATTTAAAAATCTCTGGTGTACGATAGAAATAAACATTTTTTTTAAATTTTTAGTGCAACGATAAAAATGCAATGATCATGAAGAAATTATTAAAGTTGTTAGAATCGTGCCTTCAAATACACTGGTTATTCAGATTACGTAAAAAAAAAAATAATTTAACAGTTTTATAAAAAACTGTTTCATTACGCATAAAATAGTGTGTTATAAAATCTCAATGTTTTTGTAAATTAATATCACTTGTTTCAGTGTCTGTAAATTATTAAATTAAATATACCAGTATAAAGTATCATTTTAGAAGGCTTATATTCCAAACTTCATTTGAAAAATATCACGTACAATTTATCACGTAAAAATTACAAAGATTTAGTCAAAACACGTTTTAGGAAAGATTCAGTTAAGTGTACTTTGAGTGTTTCCAGTAAAACCAGAGCTCTTCATTAATTTACAAACATTGTAATCCTTTGCTCGTCTTGGTGTGGAACTCAAACTGGAATAACAATGTGGAATAGACAATTTGTGAATATCACCCTCTGTATCTCAGTAGCTTTTTGGTTTTTATGTTTACATTTTTTGGTAATGTAATGGATTTTGTTGAGAGACAGTAATGTCTTATTTATATGTTACATTTCAATATAATTTTTTTTTGTTATTTTTATAAACAATTAATTTGATTGGTTATCTTGATTGAAAGGTAAATAAATTATAGTCTTTGTGCATAAATTTAATTTTGATTTTTTGTATATTTGTAGTTAAATATTTAAATGAAATAAATGCGATCTGGTATAAATTTTATAATTATATATTATGTGCTGCTATTTGCATGATGTATTAAAGTTCAGACATTGCATTATGAGCTACTATACTCATTATTGCAATATAAAACTTAATGTTCATTAGACTCATAATTAAAACATTCAATAAAATTGTTATTTATCCTTTATTTCTAAACAAACTACTCCCATTGAAATCATCAGTCTATTTCTTAACTATATATATACAATTTTGAGATATTTGTTCTTTAAACTACCAACATATCCTTGAAAGACAACTAGTAAGATAGTTTGAGATCAGGCACTATATTTACAAACTAACCACCGTGATAAAAACCCATTTGACAGATTTTAAAGTTTATGTGTATTGTGATATTTAGCCTTAGCGATAGTTTGTGGTCGAACTACAGCATGCAATTGTTTATTCTCAATCTATAGTCAATAATATCGATATGTACATACGATTTGTTGATATAATTTAATATTTTGAGTATGCAGGTAAAACTTATCTTCTCGATAGGATATCATACATGGCCTATAGAGATGTACATAAAGTAAATATTTTACAGTGACATGGTTTTTATAGCCTACTATAAAGCACATAAAAATTAAATGAAATAACATCAAAACCAAATGAAGAGAGTCAATGTCCATGCATTTGTCCGATCCATAACTCATTACAACTACTACAGACAGATGACAAACTGTCTATTTTTTAACTTATGATATATTTTTATGATAGCTTGACAAATTATACTTTGCCTTTAACACTCCCACAAGTGTGAAATTTGAAATTTTTCTTTGATATTAACGTGTAGATTTAGAAATCAGTCAAACTCTTCTAAATATAGAACCAACTTTACAATAATTAAATATTCATATTGATCTATTTTCCATTTTAAATATTAGCCTACTTAAATTTTGACATAAATACCTACTGATTGCTCTCTTACAAGTATACGATTCCACGTAAAGCTGTAGGTCCCTTTGTTGCCCTGGCTGTTGGGCTATTAATAAATTGCCCTTTCTGAGGAAGAGTTGAACTCAGATAGTAACCAGACTACACTCATCCACACTCATCCTACACTCATATAACCATTCATATTCGCCTTAAAATACCAACAACGTTGTGTCGGCGTCTTATATGTAAGAATGTAAAAATATACGAGTATATACATGAGACTCGGGCGTGGCCTTGTCTTATACTGTGTAACGTCGCATCAGCAGTACCGGGTTACCCCACCCAACTATCAGAGGCTTCCATCAGCATAAACACTCAGTCTCAGTGACTAGGTAGGACAATTACAGGATACACTATTGGCCAATACGACCTTATTGACATATAAACAACTCATTCACTATCACTATCATGAAAGCTACCGGTACTGTTATGGATTCTTATTAATAAAACTTTAGATACATACTTAGAATGAGACATGCATTAACTTAATAAAACTTAAATGTGCGATTGAATCTAGGTAATTTTTCAAGATGGGTCTAAACATTCAACTAGTCTTTTGAATCCACTAAATTAAGAGTGCTCATGCTAATACATGTGAAAATGAGGTGGTTTAGGGATTAATGTTAAATAGTAACTAGAACATAAATAAATAAAACCCTGATTCAACGAAAGGGTTCTAAGGCGTTAGTCAGTTAAATATTATACGTTTGATTAATATAATTAATATATTTGTTCAGTTTTAGATGACAATCGTATTTATTAGATAATTAAACTAAACCATGTAAAATAATATTCAAATAGTTTTGATTATAAGTTAAAAAAATACTATTTTTGTTGATTGTGATAGTGTTTTTCTTGTTAACGGGGTTCTCGGGAGCTGGTTTTTATTTTCCTTTTTTTCCAATTAGAAGCCGCTTTGCCTAGTCTGCAGGATTCGGTGGAATTATTAAATTAAATAATTCGGTTTTTTCTTTTCAAAATCGGCTAAACCTCAGTATTAAGTTTTTTCGTTCCCAAGGCCCCGGCCATTAAAGATGCCGTTTTATATTGGTCTGTTGTTCTAATTAATTAATTTGTTATCGCTTATTTATTTGTAGCGTGTTATTTTGTTATTATTTATTAATGTATTTTGTTAGTTGTTATCTGTTGCATAATTCAATTGTTCATTTGTTTTTATAGTTTATGTGTTTATTGAAAATTTAAAGTAATAGTTTTGATTAGGACATTCAAGGATTTTTAGCTTTCACAAATGCAACAGCGTAATATTTTATATAATTTTCTATTAATTTTCCATTTATGTAAGCAATTCATGAATAAAAAAATTAATATTTTTAAATAAACTATATTTTGGACGTAACTTGTGTTTTTTGTACTCTGTCCTCCTGAGTTTGGTGCCATCGCACCCACCTTCGATGGGCAAAGCTATTAATTGTGCGAGGGTGGGTTGCAAACTATTTTTGTTTATTTAATGTGTCCATTTTATCTCCCATTGTGTAAAATATTATATTGTTTAACGCAGTACTATTCATTAAGTTATTTTTACCAGGGTACAAATACAATGAATCATTACAGCATACAAATCAAATCAAATCCTTTATTAACACATAATATTTGTTACAATTATAAATTCTATTTGGATAAATGTTGTGTCTTGTCAAATTAACTATAACTACTACTAATATAATACTGTATCAATTGTACTACAGTATCAATAGAATCAATCAATAGAAATCTTGTACTACAGATATGTGAGATAGTCGAATGTATGAAATAGTAATAACTTTGAACACTCAAAATATATATTTAAGCATACATTGAATAATGTTGCCAAATGGATCAAATTGTTTCATATATATATATATATATATATATATATATATATATATATATATATATATATATAAATTAAAATAATTTAAAACAATAAAATTTTGGAACTTTCCATAGTAAGATAATCCTTTACACTGTAGAAGGCATGCGAAAGAAGAAAGGACTTTACTAAATCTTTAAATTTTGAAATGCTTTTTTTCTTTTTTAATGTTTAGTGGCAATTTGTTAAAAACAATTTAATCCCATATAAGCTGGGCCTTTTTCAAATGTTGATGTCCTATGATTTGGGTAGCATAGTGCCTCCCCATGCCTTGTATTGTATGAATGAAAATATCCTATTTTGGCCTCAGCGTCAATATTTTTGAATGGTAAAATTAAAACCTCAAATATATAAAGGGAATTAATTGTTATTATTTTATTTTCTATAAACAGGCTTTTGCATGAATGAGAGTCAGTGACGTAGAAAATTATCCTTAAGATCTTTTTTTGACATTTAAGAATCTTTCCAGAGAGGATGAACCTCCCCAGATAGCCAATCCATAGCGAATTATGCTCTCACAATAAGCTCGGTAGGCTACACGTCAAGAAGGATATTTCTACTACACGAAGCTTTATTCGTATTGCAAAAGTACCGGAATTGATACGACGAACGAGTTTTCAACAGTCTCGTCAACGACACACCGAGGAACACACATGAGTCGTTCTGTAGAGTTTGTTTAGGGTTCACAATTATGTCGTCACAGATATTATGTGATTTATTTTACCATTCATTTACCTTTGTGACTACCCGAGAAACACTTGCTCTCAAATCAATTGCATCTCTACTTTACAACAATAGAGAAACATCATTATGTGTCAATAAGGTTGTATTGGCCAATAGTGTATCCTGTAATTGTCCTACCTAGTCACTGAGACTCAGTGCTTTAGGCTGATGGAAGCCTCTGATAGCTGGGTGGGGTAACCCCCCGATACTGCTGATGTGACGTCACATAATATAAGACAGGGCCACGTCCGAGTCTCATGTATACATCACTATATTTGCATTGTTCTCAGTACTAGATAAATCATTTATATAAAGTAAAAATAGAATAGGGGAGAGAATGCAACCCTGTAGAACACCCATATGCACCTCGGCCCAAGAAGACTCACAGGAGTGATGCGGACCATTAACAAAGATGCACTGTATTCTGCCGGACAAGAAAGATTTGAACCAATCCAAAAATCTTTATATACAAATCGTTAATATACTATTGAATCTTTATATACAAAAGGCCCTGACTGGCTGACTCACTCACTCATTCATTTCTAATTCTCCAACTTTCCATGTATGTAGAGAGCTGAAATTTTGTTCACTGTTTCTTTAGGTCTTCAATATCAATATCAATATTGATAAAATACTCCTAAGGCGTAGAAACCACCCTTAAAATATTGTTCCATAAGATAACAGCTGTTTTGTAAATAAATAAACATGTTTATTTTGCATGTTTGACATTATACTATTGATACACTTTTAATACTATACTATGAGTTTAATCTTCAGCTGTTGAACATAAGCAATGTGTACCCTTAGGTATTTATACTACTATATAGGTAGCAACGCAAGTATTGTGAGTGAGATACTGTAAATAAATGTAATATTGTAAGTTTAATTTATACCGTTAATATACTATTATTGTAGTCAAAAGTCACAGGCCGAGGTGAATCAAGCGCAGTGAACGGCGGGGTTGCCACGCGAAGCGTACAGGGGTATCCCCTAGTCCATAATACATTTAATATAATTATTTGGAAACCATTGAAACTGGTCGGTTTTGCGTTAAAACTCTGATCAGACGTTATTTAATTCACTCGCCATTTTCTACAGTTATTTGGATGTTTACCTGTAATACGTATTGACTCCGCGCCACGAATGTTATCAAAGCTGCCTTTTCATACCTCAAGTGTTGTCAAGGGGGCAGCTGCTTGTCTAACCGTCGTATGGTCCAGGATGGAGTCAAGGGATGGTTCGGAGATGAATGATCAAGGAAAGAAGAAAAGTAGCAAGAGCATCGCTCTTTACGAAGAAAAGTTAAGAGAAACTAAGAAAAATGATGGGAAGTATGATGAAATGGATACCGGAAATAATAAGCTTCTCCTTAGCAAAACTGGCGAAGGAATGTCATTGTGCCGAGATAGAAATGTCGTGGAAGACATTCATAAATAAATATAAATGTGCAAGAACGACCCAACCAGTTTAACTGAGTTAACATGGTTGGATAACAAAGCTCAACAAATAATACCAAAGTTGTTTAGAACTACTAGTTTTGGAGATCTAATCCCTGTAAATAACATTTATATTTTTAATAGGCTATCTATTTAAATATAATTGAACTGTACTACGATACTAATTAGTAATATTTGACTATTTTGTTAATAAACGGTTTCTTTATAAATTACTGTAATGTTTATTAAAATTACAATTGCGTAATCATCACTTAGTTCAATTAAGTTTTAGCTAGTCATCACCTGTAGTTTATAAACTAGATTAAAGCATGTAAAAAGGTTAGAGTGATGACAAGTATGTACGGGGCAAGGTTACAGTGCAGAGGGGTAAGTTCATAGCAAGGTTCTAAACGTAGCAGACATAAAAAAGCGCCGATGGTGCTGAATGGGTATTGGATTCCGATGTTCCTTTATTGGGCTACGTCTATACTTAACCCAAGTGTGTGTATCACTTATCCTTGAAAGTATCTCTCATTAAACGTTAGTTTTATGCATGTACTTTTAACTTAATCCAATTCTACAATTATATAGATGAGCAAATATTGCTTGAATGATGAAATACGTTCTAAGGAATTTTTTACAAAATATTATAGTTTCTCAAATTGTAGTGGCCTTATCTCTAAAGAACCTATGATTTGCATATTTTTAAACGAAACCAATGTAAATTTTCATTTAAATTATTTTAAAACATACAAATTAGATGCGAGTAGATTATAAGTTAATTCTTCGATACATATAATTCCTGATTTGTGTACCTTAAGGATACGTTCTCTACAATTTCAGGATAAATATAAATATACGATTTGTACATGAAGATATATTAAGTTTATATACACCAATATGTCTTCTGTGGAGGTTTTTAAGTTTCAATATAAGACTTTTCACATTTTACAATATATAAAAATTTTAAGCTTCAATATTAATATTTATTTACGTTTACTCATCAATTAATATTTTATTAAATGGAATTAATTTAAATTTAAAATGTACCACTTAAATTAACTCTATACGAGAATGGACTATTTCCTCTAACGCTATATTGCCACATAAAAAATAATTTATCATTTTTTTGTCTTTTAGCACAAATCTTTCTGTATAGATAAAAAGATGTTGTATACAGAAAAGGAAAAAAATCATTTCATATAGTGTATTATATTTTGTATAATTATGTTATATGTGATAGTTTTTAAGAACTTTTGACTTTCAACAGTAATATTTATTATCTAACATGTAGTCTTTCTGATTTAGTATGGGTTGAAAATAAATGTTTTAGGTGTAGGCTAAGTTGGTATGTACACCTGAAGACGGCAGAAGTTTGTTGTACCTGTCGAAACGTTGTGTTTGTTTATTAAACACTAAAAGCATTGGAAATCTCCAAATATTATCTACATATCACAGCCAATTTACAGACGACGACAGGAGGCAGTCTAATGACGGCGAACACGACAGAACGAACACAAACAGGAAACACGAACACGAAAAAGACACAGAAAGTAAATGAAACACACAGAGGAAGTGTGAGCTGTCCGATAGAGACGATCGTTATGTGCAAACAGCACAAGTTTAATAATAATAATTTGATTAAATATTTTAATTATCCAATATCCTCATACTGTTGAATTTTGAATTTGGGATTTTGTAATTTAGAATATAATGTGAGCAGATTTGATAAAGTTGGGTAAAAAATAATCAATACAATCCGAAATTACTTATTTAAATAGTGGGCTAAATAAATGACACATGAAACAAATAATTAATTTATATTTATATATAAAGATTTAATAGATATGTTTTCTCATAATATGATGAGTTCATAATATAGTCAAACTCACGAACAATAGGTCCTCTTCTCTGACTGCTATTGTAATTCCTTGAAAATATCATTAGCCAGTAGCCAATCTACAAATAACCAGGCGGTGGTTATCAGCTTATGCCTTTCAACATTTATTATATCTCTGATTGAGACCGAACTTAATACCGTATTGGGCTATCAACCAGTTGATATTTATCATAGTTTAACTGTGCACCATTTACATATGTCACTTTAGCACTAATACATTCATCATCTCACCGAGCTGACATTTTTCAAATAATAATTGGCTAATTACTGCTAAAATTCACTCAATGCAAATCCAATGCCAAGGACTAAACAATTACCCTTCTCTGACTGAATCTTTGGTTTATAAAGATCACTCCATGAAAGATACAAAAACATCTTAAATGGGGGACACCGACCCACGTTTGTCACCCCACCATATTCAAGTTTAAAGGCATAATGCAAACTAAGTAATTGCTAAGTATATAAGTGCTAAAATCATGAACATCAATTCAGCTTAAACGTTACTTTTGCCCAAACCCAACAAAAGACGAGATTTAGTAATACTGGGGGGTAATAACATTGATTATATAAACCTACAATAGATAAACCATCTAATAGGTATATTTGTGGCAGTAATTTTGTTAGTTTGTGTGGCCCGCAACCACAGCTGGTTTAAACTGCATTACATTTACATGGGATTACACTAGCGCTCCACAATGAACCACAAAAACAGCTGATATTTTGAGACTCAAAATTTAACATTGGATGGGAAATCTATTTGTGTATAAAATCAATGGTAATAATTAAAACTAAGTAGGCCTACTTAATGGAACAGTTTAGTAATGTAACGTATATTCAGTATTATTATTCTTAATTTTTTCGATATGCATATATAATATAAGTGATCCTGAATAAGTGGATTTCAGAAAATTATTTAATACAACTGTTATATCTTCCATACTTCAAATTCGTCTACTGTACACATTAAATTAGAAATAAACGGATTTAGTACATTTTGATTGCTTACTGTTGTAAACAAAGGCATGAAGAAACAAAGATAGGGTGCTTAACCAACATCCATGTATTGATATACAACTGAACTGTCTGAGGGTTCAGGTGCAAATCCTTGTAGCAAGGCTATTGTGGCAAGCCCATTTATCATCGGTAGCTTGAAATTAGCTTTCGGCTGTCCACACACCTCTATACCCTTCTAAAATTACAGTTTATACCTCAAAATGTTAACAAACCCCTTTATTTGATTGGCAAGATAAAATCATTTTAACGTTTTCTTTTTATAAAAATAGTAAAAAGTACAAGTCCTGAAATAAATATATTTTTATTTTTAAGTTTTACTTGGTTATCACACGATACCGATTGTCAACATATGTAACTGGCTGTATTGATTATAGATGGTCAGGTGTAGTCTATGTTACTAAATAATATCGACCGGTCTTTACAAAGGGTCCTAGTATCATGATATACCCCTTTAGAAGTTTGAGTGATTCTTCTCATCATAAATGTGGTATCTGGGGACGAAATAGTTAATCATGTAACACCAGTCCAATCAGCTGTCTAATGTGACTGTCTGCCACCAGGCTACACCACTATAGTGACCTGGCCTGTGTCCACAAGATTCTTGAATCGATGGATAACCTTAATGTGGTATAATGATCAAAATGGATCCCAAATAAACCATTATCACTTGTTTTTTTGTATGGAATTTAAAAAAAGTAATAAAATAGCAATATACGTCATCTAATATATAATGACTTATATGTAATATTTAATATAATGAATTATCTAGCATTAAGTACTTCAATTTGATCTATTTGTATGTTTTTTTACAGTGAAAATGCCAGCAAGACGTAAATGATAAGATTTGGGCCGATGAACGACTAGGTCTTCATACATGCGAAATGGAAGAGCCCAAAGAACGGACCAACACATCCAACAGGACAATGAAGATGTACGTGTGAACAAGGCACAATTACATGAATCACAATCACAAGAAGCACGAGCTGAACGGAATCAACAAAGACAATTAGTACTAAGACAAGCGCGCCGCTTCTTACACACACAGAGTAAATGACTGACAACAACAATATCGAGTATTTATATCCGATTCATTCCGTTCTCTAGCATTCAAGTATGAGCCCTATATTAAATATTACGCTCATTCGAAAGTGGAGATTGGTGATACGGACAATGAATGCCCGTGTTGTAATGCGCTTACACTCAACAGTGAGCCAACCGGAATGTGTTTCGCGTAAGGAACAGTGCAACGAGCGGACATTGATACACCACCTTAACCATTTAACGGATTAAATGGATTAATGGATTTAAACGGTTAAATGGATTAACCGTTTAACAATGAATTAAACAAATTATTCTTTGGTGTTTTGTTATTTTGATAGATCTCCATCTTCCACAAAGAGCCATTCTTCTTTCAATCAATACCACATTCACAAACACTTCCAATAATTAGTTATTTTTTATTCAACCTCAAATGTATTTACTAGAAATATTTAATATGGCAAAGCAACGTTTGCTGGGCCAGCTTATAAATCTATAAGAACTGTTAACCATTATGAATCTATATGTTATACTTAACATATTAATTTATGACTAGGCTTCATTTATTGACAAGACAGCATTCATCAATATATGGGCGAACAGGGTGTCAAATACATGTGATGAGTGTAAATGAACGAGTGCCGTCATTGTTTCTAAGGTCCACTGTGGTTTAGAAGGGCTGTTATAGACAACAAGCAGGACCAATAATAGATACGATATCGTAAGATATGAACCATGTAGTATCGGTGTGATGTAGTGCTAATGGACCTGATACTCCCTGGACAACATCCCTCTAGAGCCCACGGCGATAGCGTCCATTGAGCGGGCCCATGTCTGTACCTAAACATCAACGCTTAGCACCCAAGTAACTGGGTTACAGCACTACGCCTCAGTGCCGTATGTACGAAGTTGTGTTGTAAACATAATACAACTAAAAGGATGGTTTAAAGGCTTGGTACTAATAAACAACAATAAGCCCATGTGAATTCCTATTAAACTGCAATATAATGATTTGAAATGATCGGATCACTGAATACTAGATTATTAAATAGCGTTCCGGGAAGTTAAATAATTCGCACAAACTATCTGATGCTGTATAATTAGATTATAAATTGATCATTATTTTCCTGAACATAATAATTGACATAAGTCAATTCTAGATATTAACATCTAGTAATGAAATTAGCTTGTTATATACATGGTGTTTTTTAACTGTGGCACAATGGGGATCTTGTTAACTATAAAGCTGATATTATAGTTATGTACTAGTTATGTGAGTAATATTAGTTTGGTAGCTGGCTTTCAGGCCATACGATATGTATAGTTTAAATTCTAAACTTAAATTAATTTATAGCTACATTTTGAAACATGAGAAGTGTTGCAAAGAAATCATGCCCACATTATTATAAGTTACCATATTAGTCGATTTTCGTAGTATGTTCTAGTGAAAAACAAGACTCAAACATCAAACATGTCACAAGTATGTGACAAACATTTATTTATTCATGCAAAATTTGTTTTTAGTAACTTGTGATTTTAAGAAATGTGTAATGTAATTTTAAAACATAATGGTTTTGTTGTAAAAATAAATACTGTATCTCAAAGTTAGTGACAGTTTTATATACATGATTTAGATTTAATTCTGGATAGTATTGTGAATACTGTTTCACTAAAAGTTACTTTATCATTGTACTTTCTAAATTATTGTTATTTGTATTCATAAAATACTTTAAATCGGAAATTTGAAGTTTATTATGTTGAAAGGCTTATTCACAACACAATGAAGACAGTTTACAGCGTGAGTGTTCACATTACTGACGTGGTAAAATGAAATCCGATGTGAGAGCTAAGTTGTCAAACTCCACATTCGATTTATGGTCTTTCAGTCACAACACTTGTGGAATTTATTATAGGTTTGGGGCGTGGGAAAGGAAGGAAATAAACAGCTGACTGTAAGTTCTGACGTGGAAATATGAGACAAACTCAACGTAAGAGGTAAGTCATCATCAAACTCAATGGCCAGTAACGGGTGACTCAATCACATCAATGTTAGAGAAATAAACAGCTGACTGTAAGTTCTGACGTGGAAATATGAGACAAACTCAACGTAAGAGGTAAGTTACATCAAACTATATGGCCAGTAACGGGTGACTCAATCACATCAATGTTAGAGAAATAAACAGCTGACTGTAAGTTCTGACGTGGAAATATGAGACAAACTCAACGTAAGCGGTAAGTCATCATCAAACTCAATGGCCAGTAACGGGTGACTCAATCACATCAATGATAGAGAAATAAACAGCTGACTGTAAGTTCTGACGTGGAAATATGAGACAAACTCAACGTAAGAGGTAAGTCATCATCAAACTCTATGGCCAGTAACGGGTGACTCAATCACATCAATGTTAGAGAAATAAACAGCTGACTGTAAGTTCTGACGTGGAAATATGAGACAAACGCAACGTAAGAGGTAAGTCATCATCAAACTCAATGGCCAGTAACGGGTGACTCAATCACATCAATGTTAGAGAAATAAACAGCTGACTGTAAGTTCTGACGTGGAAATATGAGACAAACTCAACGTAAGAGGTAAGTCATCATCAAACTCAATGGCCAGTAACGGGTGACTCAATCACATCAATGTTAGAGAAATAAACAGCTGACTGTAAGTTCTGACGTGGAAATATGAGACAAACTCAACGTAAGAGGTAAGTCATCATCAAACTATATGGCCAGTAACGGGTGACTCAATCACATCAATGTTAGAGAAATAAACGGCTGACTGTAAGTTCTGACGTGGAAATATGAGACAAACTCAACGTAAGAGGTAAGTCATCATCAAACTCTATGGCCAGTAATGGGTGACTCAATCACATCAATGTTAGAGAAATAAACAGCTGACTGTAAGTTCTTACGTGGAAATATGAGACAAACTCAACGTAAGAGGTAAGTCATCATCAAACTATATGACCAGTAACGGGTGACTCAATCACATCAATGTTAGAGAAATAAACAGCTGACTGTAAGTTCTGACGTGGAAATATGAGACAAACTCAACGTAAGTGGTAAGTCATCATCAAACTATATGGCCAGTAACGGGTGACTCAATCACATCAATGTTAGAGAAATAAACGGCTGACTGTAAGTTCTG
This sequence comes from Stictocephala bisonia, assembly GCA_035578905.1. Lineage (NCBI taxonomy): Eukaryota > Metazoa > Arthropoda > Insecta > Hemiptera > Membracidae > Stictocephala > Stictocephala bisonia. The sequence goes on from JAQJVL010001867.1 coordinate 103,497, forward strand.
ACGTGGAAATATGAGACAAACTCAACGTAAGAGGTAAGTCATCATCAAACTCTATGGCCAGTAATGGGTGACTCAATCACATCAATGTTAGAGAAATAAACAGCTGACGAGGAGAAATGATATAAATCATTAGACCGGAGGTTCAGAGAAACGGCGACTCTATCACAAAGTATGTTAGGAAACATTAAGAAGGAAAAGGTGTGGGAAAGAGAGAGGGACACCAGGTGGTTGTGAGTTGTGACGTGGAGAGATGAGAGACTTCCAGTCGGCTGGAACATTAAAAAAAAGTCAGTTAGAAAAGAGTTTTAGAACCTTTTATAACCTGATCCAATAGGCAAACATGTAGTAATTTTTGTGGAAGTTTTATTAATGAGTATAAATATGTTCAACATTTAAGTGAAGTGTATATTTTAAACTCTCATTATTTTAAAGTTAAATGAAAGTTATATTATTAACATGATATTTTCGTAGACGTACCAAATTTGACTAATAATAATTTTATTTTAATGTTTATATACTATGTTTATGGTATAAAACTAAATAAATATATTTTTACTGTAGTAAGGTGTTTGTTTGTTTAGTAGAATATTGAAAATTGTAGCATGCTTTACATTTTAATCTGTAATTTTGTCCAGTAGGGGAATAGTTTTTTACAATAACAAGACTTGTAAACCTACCTTTCTTTAAATTATGATTAAATATATATTGAATCCTGATATGGCAAATATTTATCACTAAATATTAGAAAAATTTTGTTATTTAAAATTACTTTGTTTTTAATGTATTAATCATTAAGTAGTATATAAAATACTTGTTAATGATTAATACAGGCTATAAAAACATCGAGTACCTGAAGAATAAAATGTATTTCAGTTAAATGTCGAAAGTGGTGTAGTGGCTGTAAGGTAACTACGTACAACTATGACTAAGACACCTGGGGCACTACATTACTTGGATGCATCTCACCATAGTGCGGTAAACTGAGACACCCAGCCAGCGGAAGCACTATAATACGTGGATGCCTAGACAAAGCTGTGGTAGACCGTAACACCAAGCCTCCTGGGATACTACAACACGTGGGTGCCTCTCACCATTGTACGGTAGACTGTAACATCCAGCCGCCTGGGGCACAACAATACGTGGATGCCTTTAACCATAGTGTGGTACACTGTAACACCCAGCCTTTTGGAGCATTAAAAAACGTGGATGCCTCTCACCATAGTGTAGTAGACTGTAACTATGGATGTATTTCACCATAGTGACAATACGTGAATTTATCTCACCATAGTGCGGTAAACTGTAAAACCCAACTGCCTGGGGCACTACAATACGTGGATGTATCTCACCATAGTGCGGTAAACTATAACACGCAGCCGCCTGTGGCACTACAATACGTGGATGTATCTCACCATAGTGTGGTAAACTGTAACACGCAGCCGCCTGTGGCACTACAATACGTGGATGTATCTCACCATAGTATGGTAAACTGTAACACGCAGCCGCTTGTGGCACTACAATACGTGGATATATCTCACCATAGTGTGGTACACTATAACACGCAGCCGCCTGTGGCACTACAATACGTGGATGTATCTCACCATAGTGTGGTAAACTGTAACACGCAGCCGCCTGTGGCACTACAATACGTGGATGCATCTCACCATAGTGTGGTAAACTGTAACACGCAGCCGCCTGTGGCACTACAATACGTGGATGCATCTCACCATAGTGTGGTAAACTGTAACACGCAGCCGCCTGTGGCACTACAATACGTGGATGTATCTCACCATAGTGTGGTAAACATAACACGCAGCCGCCTGTGGCACTACAATACGTGGATGTATCTCACCATGGTGCGGTAAACTATAACACGCAGCCGCCTGTGGCACTACAATACGTGGATGTATCTCACCATAGTGCGGTAAACTGTAAAACCCAACTGCCTGGGGCACTACAATACGTGGATGTATCTCACCATAGTGCGGTAAACTATAACACGCAGCCGCCTGTGGCACTACAATACGTGGATGTATCTCACCATGGTGCGGTAAACTGTAACATCCAGCCGCCTGGGGTACTACAATACGTGGATGTATCTCAGCATAGTTTGGTAGACTGTAACACGCATCCGTCTGGGGCACTACAATACGTAGATGCCTCTAACCATAGTTCGGTACACTGTAACACCCAGCCGCCTGGAGCACTACAATACGTGGATGTATCTCAGCATAGTTCGGTAGACTGTATCACCCATCCGCCTGTGGACTACAATATGGGTATCCCTCTCATCATAGTGTATAGACTGTAAGACACAGCCGCCCGGAGTACTACAATACGTGGATTTCTCTGACCATAGAACGATATGTGTTGTAGTAATTTTAATGGTCGCATCACTGCATTCGCTGATGATGTAGTTTTAACCTACTCTTGTGATCAATTAAATTTAGTCTATGATAAAATGAGTAAAGACCTGTGGCTCCTACGTATATGGTTTCGCTACAACTTCATGCTTCTGAGTGAAAAGGTCAAATATATGATTTTCGATTTTAAATGTACCAGAAGTTTTAGTAAATTTTTAGTATATCATGAACTCGACTGTTTAAATCAATCTTCTTGCCAATGTCTTGTTACTGAGAAAGTTGATATGATTAAATATTTGGGATTGCACATTGACTCGAATCTATCTTGGAAGACTCATCTTTTACAGTTGAAACGTCAATTACTAAAAAGTGTTAAAATCTTTTATCATCTACGAAGTAAGTGCCCGCAAAAGCTATTGATATCAGTATACCATGCACTGGTGGGCTCCAGAATTGGTTATGGCTTGGCATGTTGGGGAGCAACGTATGTCACCACGCTTTATTCTATAATCATACTCCAAAAATCCTTCCTCTGCATCATCACCTTTAGTCCCCAGTTCACCCCTAGCTGGCCTCTTTTTGTTAATTTGAACATTTTTCCAATTCGAAATATTTATATTTATAGAGTTATAAAATTGTTTTTTGTTAGAAGTTCTGGTTTTTCTGTACATGATTTTAAGTTATATAATTTTAGATGCTTAATATTTCAAGTTCCAAAAGGAAATTTAACTGCTTTTCAACATTTTTACACATTCATTACACCTCGCTTTTACAATATTTTTCAATACATATTTATTAATAATATAATTTCATTAAAATCTTTTTTAAAACAACTAAAATATTACCTTCTTACAGTAAATAACGTGGAACAACTTTTAAGTATAGTACATTGATTTTGAATTTAAATTTTTATCTTACTGGCCATTTGTTATTTTCTTGCAACATTGATTACTTAATTTAATTAAATATTATATACATTTTAGTTATTATTTTTCACTGTTATTTTTCCATTATATTTTGTTTTATTCATTGAAATTATGTTACTTTTTATGTCGCTAAGAGTTCTTATGTCATAACATATTTCATTCATACTAGATAGTGTGAATATATTATTTCTTACTTCATTTACTTTCTAAAATTATCCAATCTCATTTAATTTTATAATATTTTATTTTGTGTTTAGTTATCTCTCAAAATATGCTTTTTTACCTTAATTATATGTGGCAGTTATTTAAAAATATACCGATATACCACTGTTCCAGTTAATTTTTTTTATATTAAATCAAATGTTTTTATGGCACTCCAAACTAGTTGTATTACCTAGGAAGTGACCTTCTTATTCCACAATTATTAAGTTTGATTAATTAATATCATTAAATTATCTTATTTATTTATTATCAATTTTAATGTTATCATTTATATTACTTTAGAAATTAAGACATTTGGTTATCTAAACTGCACATACATGTGTAATCGATATATGTGGAACAAAGTTTCTTTAGAATTTGAATTTGAACTCCAGTTTGAAAAGACAAATTTACTAAATGTGTCAATGGTCTCAAGAGTTGCTTGGAGCATTTCTTTATTAGAGCCATTGATATGAAATTTAAATCATTTGATTTTTTGGCTGAGAGCTCTTTAATAATTTGAGACACTTCTTCATCAGAAAGAAGAGTCAGTGTCATTGATGGTGCTGGACTTGGCCTTCTTGAAGGCATGCGTTCAGCAAATGAGGGAAATGTGCCTCATTGTCTACAACAGCAGCAAAGAAACGATCGAATTCATCAGCCAGACTAAAAGCATCGCTAACCAACCTGCCACCGCTGTTCAGCTTCATCTCTTTTTTATGTTTGCTCTTGTTATTTATAATGCCCCAAGGTGTTTTGGAGACATTATTTGATTGTAAAATTTTATTTGACACCTCATATGCTTTGGCTGCTTGAATTACTTTTCTGTAAATATTTTTATACCGCTTAAAAAATAAATTGAAATGTTCATTGTTCATTGTTTTGTAAATTTCTGAGAATACTTTTAGCCGGTCCCTTGAGACCAGGATCCCTTTTGTGATCCATTTGTTTGATCCTTTTTCATTGCCAATTCTAATTGTTTTCATAGGACAACAGCTGGCAATATCAAAAGTCAAACAATCATTAAATGTACTGAACTTATCTTCCAAAGACAAGTTGGAATTTAAGAATAACCACTCCTCTTTTACGAGAGAAGCATTTCAAAGTATTATATTACTAGGCATTGTGTCTTTTAATTTTTGAAGTTATACTTCTTTGCGCCCGTTAGACACTTTGGGATGGGATGTTGGTCGAGAAACCGCGTCACGCTGAAAAGTAAGAACAAATTTTTAAGAACTATCGATTAATCGATTGTTAATCGAAGAAATTTAATCGAAGAAATTACTGATAATGATAATATAGGTGTATAATATAATAATGAAGTCACGTATAATATATTGAAAGTAGTGGCAGACCAGGCACTCTGGCACAGTGAATAAATTACACGCTCTGTTGAGCATGACCCGGAAGTGACGTCATAATCAGCCGACCATGAAGTGACGTCATACCTATGACGTCATTGTTTTCAAGGTCATTTGAAAGTTTAAAAAAAATCTAATTAATTTTTATTATTAATAATAAAAATTATTAATAATAAAAATTAATTAGATTTTTTTTATTTTCTTTATTTTTTTATTTTATTTTTTATTGAAAATGTTATTTACAATTTAATTTTAAACTATTATTTACGTACTAAAATTATGTACAATAATTATTTACAAACAAAAATGCTTAACATGTATTTCTAAATTCTGTGCCAGAGTGCCTGGTTTGCCACTACTGCAATAAATATTAAAAATATTATTTGTAATTTTTTTTTATTAATTTAATATAAATATTTGTAACAAACACATTTAAAAATAATTGTTAACTATATTAAAAGTTTATTTAAAATGTTTTGTTAAATACAAATAATTTAGTTTTTATTACAAATTAAAAATAAAAAAGAAGTTCTTAAAAGTAAATTTTTTTTTACTAAGATGGATGGTTAATTCTTCTTAATGCCAATGCTTCTTGAATTCTCCGTTCATTAGATAATAAAGTTTCTTGCTGCCTTCTTCGATTTTGTTCAATTTGATTAATACGAAAGAGAATTAAATTTGAATTTGTTGTTACAATGCTTTCTTGAATCGGTTGATTTCTGTCTATTTGTTCTTCTGGAAAAGTGTGAGGCGCTGTAGTTGAAGTAATATTAAAGTGTTGATGCCGCCTTCTTCGATTTTGTTCAATTTGATTAATACGAAAGAGAATTAAATTTGAATTTGTTGTTACAATGCTTTCTTGAATCGGTTGATTTCTGTCTATTTGTTCTTCTGGAAAAGTGTGAGGCGCTGTAGTTGAAGTAATATTAAAGTGTTGATCATTATCCATAATAATTTTGTTAACTGTTTCGGAAGAGGCTTTGCAGTGGAATAAGTTTGTCCCGACCCGTACAAACAGTTTTATAACACGCAATAAATTTTTAATAAAGTTTGTGAAATGAGCAAGCACCTGCTTCTGATGGTTTGATAAGAAAACAAGACTATCTTTTGAGCAGCGTCGAGTCTTCCGGTTGTTCCTCGTTTAATTTTAATGACTATCCGGTTGCAATCACCTGTCAGTAGTCCAAATTAATTTTAAACCTAAATTGTAAATGTAGGTTTCGTTTGTATATGGTTTATATTGTTTTTAATATTACATTTTAATTTTGTTAGATAGTGTTTTTTCATCTTTGTTTAAATTGTATTTGTTTAACTAATTGTTTAAAATTGTAGATGACATTGTATTTTTCTAAAGTGGAGTAATGTTTAGTTAATTATGTATATTTTCAAAAACCGATAAACGGTAAATGAATTGTTAGCTCATGCTAAATAGCAAGCTAGCGATAGAATGAGGGCAACATATGTGTTACATCTAGTTAAATAAAACCTGACTCTAATAAATTTAAAAAATTAAATTTAGCAAGGAACCATCTGTTAAAACCGTTGTTTCTTTATAAATTTTAATAACCCCCTCCAACCGATTTGACAATCACTTATCTGTTTTTCTAAAATGTATTATTGATTAAAAAATTCTAATCATTGCTATATTGTTTGACTCTACTAGGATTATTACACTCTCAATTAATAGTTTTTGAAGCATATTACTATTTTGAATTCTATTGTTGTTATTTTCAGTGTATTATTTTAAGTCAATGTTTAAATTAAACTAAAGGAATTAATACACTCCAACATAATACAACATCCAGTTTAAAAACAAATACTTTAAAATATTATTATTAAAAACAAACGTGTTTTACAGATAGTATTATTGAAAAATAAAAAGTATTTTAAAACTGTACAACATTTGGTTCACAAACAGCTGTTTTTAGTAGTCCGTTACCTTGATGGCGAACAGATGTTTGAAATAGCCCGCTTTCAGTTTGAATTTTAATAAATGACGATCAGTGTGCAAATAACTGTAATTATACATTCACCCTCTTGTTGAATTTAAAATTTGTTTTCTACTAACTGTCTTTTGTAAATTAATTTTAAACTCAACTTCTTTTAGCAAAGAACATCTGTCTCTTCCTTTCCTAAATTTTTGTTTTACAAAATTATTTTGACGAATGAAGTGATAAATAGAGCCCACATGTCTGTACGGTTATCCATTCCTTTCCATTCCCTTGTAGAGGTCACTATACCGTATTGCATCTTGTTCTTTGTGCATGCATTAAACACTAACCTTTGGTGTAGTAGTATTTATTTCTTCTTAGATCTTTTCTAAAATAACATTCTTTTATTCAAGCAGAGTTTTATTATTAAATATGTTTTTTCAGGATATTTTACAAAAGTGTATATCTAAGTATAGAAAATTTATTTAACAAAAGTTGTTTTAGTAAATAAGACATTGATGGTATCTGTGGAAATTTAACTCACATGAATTGAGAATTTTTCCCGTCCTCAAAAACTTTTTAAAACACCTTGAGTTAAATAAATTAGTTTATTTTGATATATACCTTTTATTATATATTAATAAAAATGTATTTTTCAGGAGCACAGTTTTATTATTAATTTTGTTCATTTCAGCTTATTGTGCATATCAAAATATAGAAATTTAACAAAAGTTGTTTCATTGAATAAGATATTGATGGAATTTGTGGAAATATAACTCACATGAATTGAGAATTTTTCCCATCCTCAAAAACTTTTTGAAACATCTTGAGTTAAATAAATTAGTTTATTTTGATATATACCTTTTATTATATATTAATAAAAATGTATTTTTCAGGAGCACAGTTTTATTATTAATTTTGTTCATTTCAGCTTATTGTGCATATCAAAATATAGAAATTTAACAAAAGTTGTTTCATTGAATAAGATATTGATGGAATTTGTGGAAATATAACTCACATGAATTGAGAATTTTTCCCATCCTCAAAAACTTTTTGAAACATCTGGAGTTAAATAAATTAGTTTATTTTGATATATACCTTTTATTATATATTAATAAAAATGTATTTTTCAGGAGCACAGTTTTATTATTAATTTTGTTCACTTCAGCTTATTGTGCAAAAGTGCATATCAAAATATAGAAATTTAACAAAAGTTGTTTCATTGAATAAGATATTGATGGAATTTGTGGAAATATAACTCACATGAATTGAGAATTTTTCCCATCCTCAAAAACTTTTTGAAACATCTTGAGTTAAATAAATTTAAATATTTGAATATGTACAGTTTTTTACAAAAAGATTATTTAATAATAATTATTAGTAATAAATAAACATATTACACAATAATAGTAATAAAAACTTCGATAAAAATAAACACATCACCCGACAAAAACACATAAAATACAGATTGATGTCTGTGTTTTCACTGCTAATTTAAGAATTCGCAGAACGTTTCCTTACGCGTTCTCAATTTTTTGTTAGCAGAACATTTATACATTTTTCTTGTTATAACATATACGACACTGTACATAACATTATTATACCTCAATGTATAATTATATTTAGCTATGTGATACAGGTTTATTGCCTTTATCATATACTTTATATTTTAATTTACAAGTAAAGATTGTACATTGTTGCTTAGCTAAAGCAACAATGTATTTCTTTGCTAAGCAGGTGATAATATAAAAATTATACACTACATACAAGACATTTTTTTTGCTGAGTATTAAATAAAAGCGCGTCAGTCAATAACAATTTACAAATGTCTTAACGATATTAGAAAAAAATACTTTGAATAATATACGTACTTGTTAGTGATTAACTTGCTATGTTACCTGCTCCCACTTAGGTTATAATAAAGTGGGATATTGAAAAACCAGTCAAATTTCAATATTAACAAGACTACATTCACATTTTCAACTTTTTTGTCACATTTTGTACAATACAACACTTTAAATAAAAAGAAATAGCCGCCTTGTTTTGTTTCGGCAATGTTTTCATATTCATGGCCTGATATGAAAATAATGTCTATCGACAAAACAAGACGGCTAAAAAAATTTTAATTACTACTTGACCTTGAATTTATGTAAATGACTTTGTTCATTTTATAATTGTATCAAAGTAATTGCTTTTTATAAAGCATAAAGGAAAACAGCTGCAAATACTCAACTTTTGTCATGCAAGTTCAAATTTTTCACTACTTAACATTAATTAAATGGTATAAAAGGGAGCATCAATTTGAAATTGCAATCACTTTGTTTTGTACTCTACACAAGACAGTGGTTCTCTTTGCTATAAAACTTTAGTTCTTTGTGTTTTTTATCATCGCTAGTTTTAAAAGTTTTATTTAGAATTTGTATTTATCTGTTAAAATAATTTTAAATATCAATTCAGCAAATTTCTTTTACTACACCTAAATTTTTACATCTTTTTAAATTTATTAAACTTATATAAGTATTACATTATGTCTTTGGACGAAGCTAAGATTTTTTACTCTATGCCTGTCATAAATCTAGTGTCACCGATTTAAACACCGCCAAGGAAAGAAGAAGTTGTTTTAATGTCTTTAAATTGGGCCGACCCGAAAAAAAAACTACTAGAAATAGAAGCCGAATCGAAAGAAAATAAAGATGATAAGTTAGCTTCACTAGTAAAAGAAATTAATCTAGACTCTGAAGACCAAAAAATACAAACATTAAACGATAAAATATATGAAAATTTCAAAAAAAATCACCCTTCACAAAATTGTACTAAAACTAAATACCTTCCAGATCTTCCAACAAAGAAGACAAAACAAAAAAATCGACCAAAACAAATATGCAAATTTATTTTAGTAAAGGGTTCTAATAAAGGAAAGCAGTGTACGTCCATAGTGGCTAAAAATAGTCATTTTTGTCATGCACACACTTCCAAATCTTCTCCAATAAAAATAAAACAACCGGATAATCAAACCAAATGTTACATACAAAAAATTGAAGAACTCGAAAACAAACAGATGAAATTAGAAAAAAAAATTAACTTCTTGCTACAAAAAAATATGCAACTGTGCGTAAAAGCTAAAAAACCAATAAGAATTAATAAATTAAACAAAAAGTGCAGCTACATTTTTAAAGAAATATTACAATCCAACATTGTTCTTTTCGAAGTTGCAGAAACGAAGAAAAAAATCAAAGTTAAAGTTCCTCAAAAAATGATGATTGAAAAAATGGATAAAATAAAATTGAATTTTAACGTGGCTGCTAAAAAATTTGCATGGAATAATTAAACGTAAGAAAGACCGCTTAAAATTTATATTTTGAAATATTAACAGAAAACAAAATTTATTATTGGTAAACAAACAAAGCGGTCGTATACTATTTGTAAATCATATTTATTTGATTATAATAAATATATATGATTTCCAAATTACGTATACCTGATGAGACTAAATGAAGTCGAAACTGCTATTGTAATGCTATAAATGTTGCGGCTACAAAGTACAATTTCTTTAAAGAACAGCTATGCTTATTTACTAACAAAGCCTGCACACTCATTAAATTTTTATATTCATACTTAATGTAATTACTCACTAACTAGGGTTTTAGATCAAATTAAAAATTAACAACATTTTTATTTGCTAATTATGATGCAAACTTTTTTCTTATATATGGTTTATTGTGTAATATATATGTACCTGTAGTAGAATTCCTTATTGATTAACCACACTTTAAAATACAATGACAAACACTTTCTAACTTTTTTTAGTAAACTGATAATAATCGAAATTTACTCTTAATTATCGAATGATCTTCGCATATTTTAATCTAGAACTTTAAAAAGAATAGACATGTTATTTAAACGCCATACTAACATTACGATACGTTTTAATCTAACTCAAAGCTCAAACTAAAATCGCAGCAAGGTGATCTGTCGGGTACAAAAACAGGATTTCATCCTTGCTTCATTAAAGAATGCAACCTATTTTCAAAGTTGCTTAGAAACCAGTTCTACCGACGGACTATAGACCGACGTAATTGAACATCGTAACGCTTTCTGTCGGATTTCTACGGAAGCTGTACCAGTTCAAGCCATACAAAGAAATATGTGGAACATTGTGTTTTATTCGTAAATATCATGTCCTATTTAGAAATGTAAATGCACTTCTATAACTTTTGTAAAATGAATAACAGTAAGTGGGAGATATAATTACTAATTACAGTTAACAGACTATATAAAACGTATTTTGTTATAAAACAATTCAGTATGCTGTAGTAATGTCAACAAACAACATGTCTTGTGTTAGCTCGAGCAATATTAAACCTCTTGGTATAGGAATCATAATTATAAAAAGAATGATCAACAGTTTAGAAACTTTGAGAGAGTTTAGAAAATTATGGGCATCACTTTGCGGAAAATATACAAGGAAAAATATCAAAGTCGTTCTGTTTAAACGCAGCAGTAATGGAGTTTGTGTTGAGCAGGATTATAGTTTGTACTACTTGATTGCTCCAAGACCATTATTTCTTCAACCAGGAATTTGCTATGTGAATGTGACAATAACTATTGAACCTTAAAATAACTGAAATATTTACCTGGACTGTTTAACTTTTCTTGATCTTCCGGCATACAACTTTAGGAAATTTGGTTGGTTTATAAAACCAACCAAATTTCCGCTTAATCATCTTTGTCCTTGACCGAAATACATTAATTATCCTATCATAATAAATATAATTAACTTCTTTAAATAAGTATAAGAAATATTAGCTATCTAATTGTAGACTTTGTATATATATAAAGTCACAAATTGACATAAAAGCTCTAACTAGTATAAGATTAAAACGAATCAAAGGTTTGCGTCAGACATTCTTTAAATAAAATTGTAAACTGTTTATCAGTATTAGCTAATTTTGACGCCACTTCTGACACAGTTGTGTAATCTACAATAATAAGCTAAAATATTCTATTGACTCTACGTGGTTTGAATTTTTTTTATTTATTTATTTTAATGTTATAAAGGTAAAATAATTTTATTAAAATTTAATTATCAGCTTTTTTTGTTGTCTTCTTCAACAAACAAACGTCTTCTAACTCTGTATCTTTAAATAAATGGTTGTATTTCAGCCAAAACCTGCCCTTTTGCTGTTTTTTATTAATGATTTAAATTTTTTGATTGCTATATTTCCTCTTTTTCATTTTCAAAGTCCACTTCGTTATTCTCTTTTAATATTGTTTCAAAATAAGTTTCTGCAGAGATTGACAAATGTATTAAGAAAAGCCATGTTACAAAAGTAATGAGTTAATAATAAAATGTACTTGTTTTATACCCGGGACTGACATTATAAAAGTGGTTTACAAAAATGTGTTTTCGCTTAACTTTAAAATAATTATCTTTATAAAAATACTCTTTAATGTAACAATTAAATACTTACATAGGAACGTTACGATTACAATGTTGGATTATATTAGTAAAATGTCAGTAGTATGTATTTAAGGGTTCCACACAAGCATGTTTACAATTACAAAATAGTTCTTGATGTTTCATCCTAGCGGGAATATATAAAATTACATTTTTATAATAGTAGTATAGTTTTCATGGTTCTGAGCAGACAAAAATGAAATAATTATTTATCCACTTTTTAAAGTTATTAAAGAGTTACAGTAAGTACAGCAATTACATTAAGTGTGTTTGCTTCTGATTTATTTTTATTTTTTTTTTTTTTTTTTTTTTTTTTTTTTTTTTTTTAGGATAAAAGGTTATAATCGTTTATTTCTCTTCAGCCTGTTATTCTTCCTCCTCATCGGTGGGGGGAAATAATTGCCTTCTCACTCTGTCTCTTCTTACTTCAAAAATTTCGTCCAGAAATCTGCCTGGTGGAGTTTCTGCTGCTTCACCTCCCGGGCTGGTTTCAGGCGATGGTGAGATTGTTGACGTTACTTCTTCCCCATCAGAACTATTAACTTCTTCCATGATGTTTTGGAAGAAGCTATCACTTAGTCTTTCCAAACCATTTAATGGAGGCATTGTTGCAATGGTAAGCGTCAACGGTGAATGTGTTCCTTAAAGGGGCTTGCGTGTATTTATGTTTTTGTTTCAGAACAAATTAATATTTTACTAACGAAAGTGGTTATCCTCCACATATGTCTTATAGTTCATACGTTATTAATGCAAATTATATTTTGTGCTAACAAAACCAGCTGCTTGATCCGTGTCTGTCTCAGTCCAGTGTAAGACTTCACAGCAACGTGTGCTTCTCCGCACAATGGATTATGTTTGCTCATTTTGTGGTGAGAACTTTCACGATGAATGGCTTTTAGTGGCGCATAAGGAATTGTTTCATGACAACTCTCAATGTGGAAGATCAGATGTGACTCAATATGCAGCAGTTTCGCTTCCAAGAAATCAACAGCAACAAGAACACAGGTCTACTCAGCAACAGTGTACATATTATCAACCAACAACAAGTAGCACATATGAATGTATAATTCCTCAATATGGAAGACCAAGTGTTATTCAATATGCAGCACCTTCAACTCCAAGAAATCAACAGTGTACATATTATGTCCCATCAACAAGTAGCTCATATGAATGCAAGGTTTCCGCAGAAGCATTAGAAGGAAAAGTAGTTAGACATTACACTATAAAAAATACGCACAATTATAATTTAAATAATTTCTTTAATGCAACACAAGAAGAAATTGAAAGAGTGTTAAAACGCGAATTGGATCGCTTGCATCTTATCAAGTTTGGCTTTGTACTTGACACTATGTTTATTAATGTGCAAGAAGTAACATCTTTAAGAAGTTTTGTAACAAAGAATCGACAAATAGTTATGGAGTCAAACATAAAAGATCATATACAAGAGTGTTTTCAAGAAATAGTATCTAAAATCATTGAGCATGAAGGACTAGGAAGTGGTTGGTCATTGTTACATGTAATTGGTTTAGATGTAAGAGTGCATAAACATGGATATGGAAATAGAGGTTCTACTTTTATTCCTTTGCCGAAAAAAATCCAAAACACCAAATCTTGTATTAATGTAAAAAATTTAAATAATGAATGTTTCAAATATGCAATGGTATGTAAATTTGTACAAAACGGGCTTAACCCGCAACGAGCTAGTTGTGCTAAATATAACCAATACAAAAACAAATATGATTTTTCTGGTCTTCAATACCCAGTTTCTGTAAAAGATATTGCCAATTTTGAAAAAAGAAATGTGCAAGTGAGTGTAAATGTTTTTGGATTGGATAATTCAAACAATGTATATCCTTTGAAAATTGTCAAAGAAGAAAAAAATGATCACACGGATTTGTTGTTAATAAAAAAAGGAGACAAATCGCATTATGTTTTTATTAAAGATTTCAATAAACTAGTTCGTAGTCAAGTTACAAAATATCATTGTGGTGCAATTACAGTGTGCAAAAGATGTTTTGCATATATTAATAAGATGGCTCTTAAGGGGGGTAATAAATGGTTGGTTGAGCATTTAGTTTTTTGCGGCAAACAAACTCCTGTTAGGACTATACTACCAAAACCTTCAAATGCAATTTTAAAATTTAAACAAATCGCTCATCAATATCGAGTGCCAATAGTTGTTTATGCTGACATGGAAGCATCATTAATCCCCATAAATGTATTAGATGGAGAACAAACCTCAAGAATTAAGTACCAAAATCATCAACCAAACAGTTATTGTCTACTAATGAAATCATACTTAAGCGAAGATCATCTCAACAATTTTGGATTGTCATCGAAACCTGTTGTTTATAGAGGAGATAATGTCGCAAAAGTATTTTTGAATCATTTGTATGATATTGCGCAAAAAGTAGAATTTTTGTACAGTTACAAAGTGCCTATATTCCAGTTGACTGACAGAGAAAATGATTACCACAATTTAGCAAATACCTGTTACATTTGTGAATCACATTTTACAAATGACAATATAAAAGTACGTGATCATGATCATCTGACAGGCAAATATCGAGGGCCTGCATGCAATAGTTGTAACCTAAAATTTAAATTGCCTCAATTTGTACCTATAATTTTTCATAACCTTAGCAACTACGATGCTCATTTCATCATTCCTGAGTTGGGGCGAGATCAAGGGAAGATTGATGTTCTTGCTACAACAACTGAAAAATTCATCAGTTTTTCCAAAAAGGTCAACAAAATTAAATTAAGATTTTTAGATTCATTTCGATTTCTACCTTCAAGTCTTATGACTTTGTCAGCTAACTTATCAACAGACGAGTTAATAGAAACTAAAAAAATTGTAGATAATGGTAAATTGGACTTGGTTTTACGAAAAGGAGTTTTTCCGTACGATTATATTGACAGTGCTGCTCGTTTTTTGGAAACTCAATTACCAGCACGTGAAGCATTTTATAGCAAGTTAACTGAAAGTGAAGTAGCAGAAGAAGATTACAACCATGCACGTAAAGTCTGGTCAGAACTAGAAATAAAAAGTTTAGGGGATTACAGCGATTTCTACGTAAAACTAGATGTCACACTGCTCACAGATATTATGGAAGAGTTTCGTAACACTTGTTTGTCATCATACGGACTGGATCCTTTGCACTCCTACACCTCGCCAGGTTTTGCTTGGCAAGCCATGTTGAAGGAAACCAAATGTAAATTGCATCTTCTAACTGACATAGACATGATTTTAATGGTGGAAAGTGGAATAAGAGGAGGTTTAACGCAGTCTGTTACCCGATACGTTAAAGCAAACAACAAATATCTCCCAGATTACAATGTGGAAAAAGAAAGTATTTATCTTGGCTACTTTGATAGCAACAATCAATATGGTTGGGCAATGACAAAGCCACTACCTTACGGAAACTTTAAATGGGTAAACCCTAAAGATATAAGAGATATTTTACAAGCTCCCCAACACGGAGACAAAGGATATATTTTAGATTGTGATTTTATTTATCCATTGGATTTACATGATCATCATTACGATCTGCCATTGTTACCCCACACAATGAAACCACCTGAAGGTAAATTCAATAAACTTATGATGACGTTGGAAAACAAAACTAGATATATAGCACACTTTTGGACAGTTCAACAAGCATTACAATTAGGTCTTAAAATTAGCAAAGTACACCGTGCATTGGAATTTTCTAAATCATGTTGGCTTGAACCTTATATAACTGCTAATACCATAAGAAGAACTAATGCTACAACGGCGTTTAAAAAGGATTTCTTCAAACTAATAAACAACAGCATATTTGGAAAATGTTTAGAAAATCAAAGGAAACATAAAAATGTACAATTGGTGACTGATCCAAAAAAGTTAATAAAACTAGTACAAAAACCAAATTTTCAAACTAGCATAGTTATAAATAAAAATTTAGTAGCCGTTAGCATGGAGAAGACTGTAATTAAAATGAATAGACCTTTGTATGTGGGAATGTCCATTTTAGATATATCGAAAACTCTTATGTATGATTTCCATTACAACAAGATGGTAAGCTATTATGGAAGACCAAACATTGGCATTTGCTACATGGACACGGACGCTCTACTTTACTACATTAAAACTAATGATATGTATGCAGACTTAAAATGTTTTCCCTATAAGAATGATTTCGATTTGTCAGATTACCCAGCCAATCATCCTTCATACGACTACGGTGTCAATAAAAAGGTTCTAGGCAAATTCAAAGATGAATGTTGTGGAACTCCAATTGCTGAAGTAGTTGCGTTGATGCCTAAAATGTATGCAATAAAACTGGCATCATCTGACAATGGAAACGATGTAATTGTCAAAAAAGCTAAAGGAATAAAATCTACATATATTAAAAAACACATTATGTTTGAAGATTATAAAAAATGTTTGTTTGAAAACAAAACTTATTCGGCAACATACAACACAATCAGAAGTTTTAACCACAAATTATTTAGTATTACTGAAAAGAAGACATGCTTATCATCGAATGACGATAAACGAAAAGTGTTAGATGATGGAATACATACTTTGCCATATGGACATTACATTTTAGAAGATTAAATTATTGGTATTGTAAATTAAAAAAATGTAAATATGAAATGTATATAAGAAAAAGAAAATAGTGTTTTTTGTAATTTATTTTTGTATAAGTACGTCGTGGCCATGATCTACTAATTGGATGAGTATTGTTATTAGTACGAGAATTGACATAAATATATAAGCTGAATTACAACAAAATAAATCACTTAACAGTAAACTTTCAGACTTAACGTAAGTGATGAGATTGTTTTCTCGATGGGAACGAAAAAGGAAATAATTAAAGAGTTGCACCGTCCAGCGAGAAGATTGTTCCCTAGACGGAGTACAGTTGTTAAAAATATAAATGATTTACATCAAGCGGATCTGGTTGAAATGATACCATACAACCGAATAAATAAAGGATACAAGTACATACTGACAGTTATAAATTGCTTCACAAAAGTTGCTAATGCATATCCATTAAAGAACAAAACTGCCAAATCTATTACGAAGGCAACGGAAAATTATTTGACAAACCTTCGAAATACTGTAAAACATTTGCAAACTGATATGGGCAAGGAATTTTACAACTCTGAGTTTGAGAAGTTAATGAAAAAATTTAACATTAACCATTATTCAACGTATAGTGACATGAAGGCGGCTATAATTGAACGATTTAATCGCACATTAAAAGCATCTATGTACAAAACATTTTCACTGCGTGGTACTTACAAATGGCATGACATTTTAAAAGACCTAATAAATGAATACAACAATAAAGTTCATAGAACTATCGGTATGAAACCAATACAAGTAAACCGAGCAAACGAACATGTTGTAAGGGAAAGAATTCGAAAAGCAACTTTACCAAAAAGTGAAAGAAGACAACCGCATAGATTTTTTATCAGTGATAGTGTTCGCATTAGTAAAACAAAAAATATATTCAGCAAGAAATATTTACCTAATTGGACTAATGAGGTGTTT
Organism: Stictocephala bisonia; assembly: GCA_035578905.1. Taxonomy (NCBI): domain Eukaryota; kingdom Metazoa; phylum Arthropoda; class Insecta; order Hemiptera; family Membracidae; genus Stictocephala; species Stictocephala bisonia. The sequence continues at coordinate 121,279 of JAQJVL010001867.1, forward strand.
ACTGTTTATAGAGTACAACCAACTGTACCAGAAACTTACATTTTGAAGGACAAAGATGGCAAAATTTTACACGGAGGATTCTATGGTCATGAATTATTAAAATCCAAAGTAGGTGATGTATATTTAGTTGAAAAGGTTCTAAAGAAAAAAGGAAATAAATTGTTAGTTCGTTGGTTAGGCTTTGAAAAATCAGAAGACAGTTGGGTAAATAAAAGCGATGTCTTGTAATCTGGAACAGCATTACTTCATTGCCTTCTCTGTGAATAACATGGAAGTAAAAATATTAATATGAAAATAATTTCGCAAGAAAATAAATTACCCGTACATAACATCGATGGATTAACTGTCGATGGTGTCACCGGTAGTAAAAGTAAACATGGAACACTACTACCCGACAGTATACGTTGCATTATTAGTGGCCCTTCCAATTGTGGTAAAACTAATTTAGTATTTAACATGTTGACAAACTCAAATGGATTGCATTTTAAAAACGTTTACATATTTTCAAAGTCTTTAAACCAACCAAAGTACCAATTGATGGAAAAGGTTCTACTAGATACAAATGAGATATCACTGTTCAAGTATACAGCCAACGAAGATATAATTGAACCTCAAAATGCAAAACCTTACTCGATTTTTATATTTGACGATGTATCTACCGAAAATCAGAACATGGTTCAAAAGTATTTCACTATGGGTAGACATAATAACATTGATTCCATTTACATTGGACAAACCTACAGTAAAATTCCATAACAATTAATTAGGGATAATGTAAATCTTATGATACTGTTTAAACAAGATGAAACAAACTTAAAACATATTTATAATGATCACGTGGGAAGTGATATGACTTTCAATGATTGGAGAAATCTTTGCAATAAAGCATGGCAAGACAAATACGGGTTTTTTGTCATTGTCAAAGATTATTCAATTAATAACGGTCGATATCGGGTTGGTTTTGATAAGTATGTAATATTAACTTGATAATATAATACCCGTTTCAGTATTAGTTTGACTGTTGACCATTCAAGATGGAAAAGCAAGAACGGTTGACTAAACAAATAAAGGAGCTCAGTGATTCGATAAAAAGAAAAACGCAAGCATTGAAATCTAATATTTCTGAACAAGAAGCGTACTTAGAGTCGAATTTCAAACCAGTCGTAGGTCCATTACAAGAAATAAGTAAAAAGCTGACGGCTTCAGATATTGAAAGGAAAGAGCTTTTACCAAAAGCTAAATCAAATTATGTAAAGGAAGAAGAAGAAGATGATGATGATGATGAAGGTGAGGAAGAGGAAATAGAAAGCGAAAACGAGGAATTGTCTGAGGGTATGGAAACAGAAGCAGAAACTAGTTTAGTACAACCACATACCCCTTCCAGATTGAGCCTTATCGGTCGCGATATAAGAGAAAAAGGTTTATTAACTCGGAAGTATGTTTTAAAAATGTTGCATTCTTCTGCACCAAAACGAAAATATCATGTTTTTGGTGCAAGATTAGAAGACGAAGGACTAATGATTGGAAACAGTAAATTAACTATTGATGAATCGGATAATTTGCAAATAGACAATAAAATGTTTAAAGGCACCCCTGGTTTGTTTGAATTAATATTTACTTCTGACCCTAAAAAGTACACGACTAAAGACTTGCAAACATATAAAAATATTTTATTAGCTACAAATGCTCATAAAAAGAACTACATGGACTCATTACCAGTACACAAAAACACATCTATAAAATATAAAAAGATTGTTTCTAAATTATTTCCTACCAGAAAGTATAGCCTGACTTCATCTTCACCAATGGGGCAAGGATTAAAAATGAGAAGTGCGTATGATACTAATATCATATATTATAATGATGTAAACAAACTAGTAAATAGAATGCGTTTGTTATACGAAGCCAAAGAAGCTGGACACTCAGGAGTTGATAATGAAATTATTGCATTAACTGACGAATTAAGAAAATCAGGGTATATACTGTAAGAAAAGGAGAACTAAATGTCAGTATGTGATTATTGTTCAGTGTAAACACATGAAAACGAGTTAATCTTTTAAATAACAATGAATGGTACTACAGAGGTCAGTCGCAAGCAGACGTTCGTGAGGCACGGAGGTGGCTTACAATCCTTTGTAACTTCTGCAATTAAGAAAATACCAATTGCAGATATAGTTAATACTGCTATAGACCATCTACCAATAGAATTGCACGTGCCTGGAGGGTATCAGTATTGTGGTCCTGGGACTAGGCTAAAAGCACGTCTAGCACGAGGAGACCGTGGTATAAATAAGTTAGACGAAGCCTGTAAGGAACACGACATAAGCTATTCGAAGTATAGTGATTCTGAGCATAGATCTATCGCGGATAGAGCATTAGCGGAAAAAGCGTGGCAAAGAGTTAAATCAAGTGACGCTAGCATTGGTGAAAGGGCTGCAGCACTAGCAGTAACTGCACCAATGAAAGCTAAGACAGCTATCGGTGGTGGAAGTAGGAGAAGGAGAAGAAATAGAAAGCGCAACCAAAATAAAAAAAGAGGTGGCAACATCAAAAGACGCAGAAATAGGAATAATAAAAAAAAAATTCAAACCTGTGGTCAATGATAAGATCGGGAAAAGGGTTGTATCTGAGACCATACCGACGTGCGTATTAAATAAACAGCATAAATTAATTATTCCAAACAAAGCTTTAACAAACAATGAATTATTGAAATATGCAACATGTTTGAAAATACCCTTTTTCAGAGGAGTTTTTATGTTGGATGATTTACCGAAATCAATATGGAAAAATGAAACAGCAATAGTTAACTTGGACAAAACCAGTGGGCCTGGAACACATTGGGTCTGTTATAAAAAACTCCATAATACAGTATTCTATTTTGATAGCTTTGGAAATATACCACCACCTCTCGAATTAATGAAATATTTTAAAAACTCACGAAAAATTATGTATAACATCACCCGAGTACAAGATTGGAATACAGACGTGTGCGGTCATTTATGTTTAGACTTCTTAGCTAGCAGCGCCAGTAGCTATTAAGATGTCTTCTTACACAGTTACATTAAACAGTAAGTCTTCTATTTTAGAAACAACCCTCTTTCCAGCATTACGACTTTCAGAAAGTAAAGAATGGGAAGCAGCTTTGTTAGATTTTACCACATTCAATTCAATACCGAATGTAAGTGAAGGATTAAACAACAAAATTTACTATTACAAGAGTAAAGATGACAAAGGTAATTTAATTGATGATCATGTTATAAGTCTGAGCACAGGTGCTTATGAAATTGATGACATCAATAAAGTTTTACAAAAGAATCTTGGAGAAAAAAACATCAAAATAGAAGCAAACAACAGTTTGCTTAAAGCTGAAATAACAAGTAAATATTACATCGATTTTTCAAAGCCCAATTCAATAGGTTCACTTTTAGGGTTTCCAACATCAGCAAAGGTATTGGAACCAAATGTAACACATATAGGTGTTAACACTGTGAATATAATTCAAGTGAATGTGATTAATATAAGTTGCAATATAATTCAAGGTTCTTATCTAAATGGTGTGAATAAACATATTTTACACTCATTCTATCCAACTGTTGAACCCGGCTTTAAAATTGTTGAAAAGCCTCATAACCTCGTGTACCTACCGCTTAGCACCAGTCACATATCAGACATAGTACTGAATGTATTAGATCAAGACGGTAATCAAGTTGATTTTCGAGGTGAAACTATAACCGTAAGGATTCATATTAAATCTAGTAATTAAAAAAGGTAATATGGGTTTGTCATTTATTAATAAGGATTCAGACGGAGAGCAACTCACTTCGTGTTCATTCGCTGACCAGTTAACAAGCGATAACATAGAATTTTTAAAACAGCTTGGATTTGACATTCAACAAAATGGATATACTAGATATAAGAAACGGGCCGGTTTTCGACGAAACTCTGTGGGAAAAGGAATATCACACGCACAACCCTTACACTTCGTCGAAATTAGAAAACAATGATGAAATACGTATTCCAATACAACAACAAGATGCTTACACATTGCCATGCGAAAGTTACTTATATATCGAGGGTCAAGTGTTTAAGAAAAATAAAACAGCTGGCACCACAGTTCCATTTATTAACAATCCTATGGCATACTTGTTTGAAGAGATTCGATATGAAATCTCAGGTGTTACAGTGGACTCTGTTAAAAAAGTTGGAATAACTAGCACAATAAAAGGTTTATTATCAATATCACCAACGGAAAGTAATGTACTTCAGACAGCTGGCTGGGTATTTCCTGGAAAAGAAACAATAACACCGGACAAAGAAGGCCACTTTGACTTTTGTATCCCTTTAAGATTGTTATTGGGATTTGCTGAAGACTACCAAAGAATTGTCATGAACGTAAAACAGGAATTGGTATTATTAAGGACTTCTACAAATTATGACATTATTGTTGAAAAAGCTGGAGTAACTGAAACAGCACTTGACTGGATGTTAACTCTTTCAAAAATTGTATGGAGAGTTCCTCATGTTCGATTGGCTGACCAACATAGGTTAACATTGTTAAAACAGTTAAATTCGGACAGGGACATTGTTTTACCATTTAGAAGTTGGGAAATGCATGAATACCCCAGCATGCCAGCTACTCAACGTCATTCGTGGCAAATAAAGACCTCCAACCAACTTGAAAAACCGAGATATGTTATTTTTGCTTTGCAAACCAACAAAAGAAACAACATAACTGCAAACGCTGGCACATTCGACTCTTGTAAATTTGTTAATGCAAAATTATTTTTAAATTCTCAATTTTTTCCCTACGATAATCTTAATGTCTCCTTTGGAAAAGAGCGGTACAGCATATTGTACGACATGTATTCAAGATTTCAGAAATCATATTACAACAAAATAAATACACCACTTTTAAACCCAGAACAATTTAAAACTTTAGCACCGATTGTGGTTATTGATTGTTCTAAACAAAATGAATCTATAAAAACTTCTGCAGTAGACATTCGACTAGAAATTGAATTTGAAGAAAATATACCTGCAAATACAATAGGTTATTGTTTAATATTGCATGATACGATTGTGACTTACACTCCACTTACCGGAATGGTTAAAAGAATAACATAAGTAAAAAAAAATTACCCCCCACTCCTTTTTAGAGGGGTATAAAAACGGGGGGGCAGCTAAGATGGGATTCAGTTATTTTGATTGGTGAGCCAAGCGAACAAGCTAACTATGGATTCATCATGTGATCAAGAATTACTATTACCTAAAGAAGAAAAAGAATTAATAATAAAAACACCGACTTCACAAAAAAATAACAAAGAAAACTTAAAGAATATAGCTAAAGATTTGCTACTCTCAAAAAATGCAAAAAAGAAGAAATTGAATAACTACCTTGGTGAAGGTAATGATGAGGTTATGCCAAATCCAATTTCAGAGATTTTTTTGAAAATAGTGTATCCATTAACAGTGAGTATGGACAAAAGTATCATGATTGGTGTTTTTAAATCTTTGGATTTCACACCAGGAATTTTGCTAACTCACAATTCAAAGTCAGTTTTATTTTCTGAACACGGATGGAACTCATTCAACAAAAACATGAATCTTGTACAGTGTTATTTGATTAATAAAGTGTATGGTAAAAAGACCTCCATAAGATTGACTGAATCAAACGTAGAAATCGACAATGTAAAGATACGTTCTGCACAAGGTGTTCGATTCAGAGATTTAACAAAGTATGACAGTAAAGTGGTTTTGAATGATAAAGAATTTTCTGTGATGATTGCTGTAACACCCGCTATAAACCGATACTTGGAACAACTTGTATTTTGCTGACCTGTCGTAAAAGACTATTTAACTGATGCGATTTGCAAACAACCAAATTTACATCTTATCTACGGACCAATTGATACTTCTATTTACAACCGACTTCCTCAAGAGGTTGATTTATTCCGATCCATGCTCAGTTGTAATACCGATGAAGAACCTGAAGATGAGGATGAGAATGGAGTTATTAAGGTAGAAGATGAGGAAGAAGAACAAGTTGGAGATGATGGAGCAAGCATTTAGGTTTAATATTTATTATTAGTAGTATGTATAGGAGATAGATTACATAAGACTGATTTGTTGATGAGTACTGTCTAGTCACATTGTAGTAGCCATGGAGAGAGAAGACAACTACCAATGTTTAAGTGTTCCTAACAAACAATGTATTATAGAATTTCAATCATTCATTGGAAATTCAAATGAATTTATTGTAAAAGAGCTAGTAATAATGGATTTAGCAACCAATATGTTAAATTACTTTTTATTTAAGCCTCCTCATGATTATAACAACTTATTTAACAAAGCTAAAAAAACAAACAAATGGTTGACTTATAATTTTCATAACATCACTTGGGACGAAGGCTTTACCCAATACGAAGAATTAGATAATATTATGAATCATTATTGTAAACAGTTTGATATAATTTATACTACTGGTTTGAAAAAAGCTTTATTCATTTCTCGATATTCAAGAGGAACTGTAATTAACTACTTAATTAGTAAATATTTCCACTATAACACTGGAGGTGGATTGTGTAACAGTGTTAAAAATGAAAAACACAAATTGAGAAATTGTTGTTTGATTAAAACACAACGTATTTTGGCTGCAATGGGTAAAATTCCAATGTCTTAATTTAAAAAACAAGTGGGGGGGGGGGGGAAAGGTATTTATATATAAAGCCGGAACGCACATGTACATACTATGAGTTGTGAACAGTCACTCCTTGAACACTGTTGAACACAAGAACAAAATGGAATCGAAGAATTACGTACAAGAAATAGCTAACCGATTTAATGAACAATCAAAATCGGACTTATTGTCGTTGAAGAAATGTTGTGATCTAAAGGAAGAAAAACACTACACTGTCTTCAATTTCAAAAAAGTTGAGACTTCTATTGGCGATGCAATATTGGTATCTCTCAGCGATACACCCTACAAAGATGGAGAACTTCCAAAATTCCAAGTTTACCTACCAAAGAGGTTTGTCATTCTACTTCAAAATGAAGATTTGGATTCTATCACGCCTGGAACATTTTACTTGGTCTCTCATGGAAAATGCGGAAACAATTCCACAGAACTTACTTTGCACTTAGTAAATAGTTTGTAAATAATAATTGTAAATAAAAATTGTAAATAAATAATGTAAATATGATTTGAAATAAATAAAATAAAAAAGTAAGAAAAGGAATATAACCGATGGTTATATTCCTTTTTTTTAAAAATTAAACTGGATGACCTTGACCGATATAAATAACAGGATCATTAAGACAGTCTCCTTCAGTATCGATTGAGTAGCAAGTGTAGACACATTTAATTTAGAAAAGAAAACAAAATTGACATGAGTATAGACAAGTTCGGTAGACATGCCAGTTCTACTGCGGGGAAAAAATCTCCATCTCATAAATTGTTTTTTCTAACACCAGGTGGTGATTATGATGCTAACGGGAAAATAATTCACAACTTGGGGAACCCAAAGTCATCATCGGATGCTATAACAAAAGGCTATTTAGAGGAGAACACAATTACAAAAGGTAACAATACTAATTATGATGCAAAACAAAAACTGATCCGCAATGTTAAACAACCATTACTTGCAGACGATGTTGTAACAAAAAGATATTTAGAAAAAGAAACATTAACAAAAAATGAGATTGGCCACTACGATGCGCGTGAAAAATGTATTGTTAATTTACGCAAACCATCATTTCCTACTGACGCGGCCAATAAGGAATTTGTTGATAGTAAAACAATTGCAACCACCAGCGATGGTGATTATGATTTAAAGTATAAACGTCTTCGGTATTGTGCTGATCCTGATTTACCGAATGATGCTGTAACACTACAATACGTTGAAAAATTAACACCGCACTCTTTAGTTGACCATTGGGATTTTTCCGGAAAAAAACTTAGTAATATAGGAGACGCTGTTTATGATGGGGAAGCAGTAAATATAAGAACGCTCAAGAAAATGGCACCCGGTCTTAAAATGGGTAACACTATAAACGCAGCAAATTTAAAAATATCACAACTTGCTGACGCAACCACTGATACGGATGCAACAAATTTAAGAGTTGTTAGATTTGAAATCGAGAAAACAAATAAATTACGTGACGAACAACTGAGTCGATTTGGAGCTGCTTTATTTAACTACATACACAAGGCTGCAAGAAGTGCTTCTGACTCGAATATTAATAAAGACAATTTCTTGGATTGGGAACAAATAAAAAATAACAAACAATTGACAGAGAAAACAAATTAATGATAATAATAATAATAATAATAATAATAAAGTACTTGTACTGTATAAAAGGTCTCGCATGGAAGGGATATTCCTTATAGTAGTATAAGCGTTCACCTAGTAAACATATCAGTTGGCAACAAAACATGGACGTTTTTGACAATCGTTTTAACTATCTTATATCTAGTCCTTTGTATTTGTTTAACTTTACAAATGTTATTAGAGCAATTTTAAATGCAAAAAAATTTGTTCGACTTTATATTAAAAGCCGTTTTCCACCACCTTCATTGTCAACATTGAACAGTTGCATTTTTATTGAGCAAGCAATTGAATTTCGTGAAATCGAAATTCGTACCACCATGCAACTTGATAAATTTAAAACAGAAGCACAAGAGATGATACACTTTGAATGTAAATTGGAAGTTGACGTCATCGTTTGGAAAAACATAACACTATCGACTGTTAAGAGTCTTAATGAACAGTTGCACAATAGCAACGGACATGATGAGGTTGATCATCACCCATTGAATCTATAATAACTCAACAAGGATGAATTTAAAGGAAACATTTATTGAATTTCAAACTTTACATATTTTTGAAAAACAAAAAGTAGATGATTTTATTGAAGAACTTTTAAATTTAATTCTATTAAAATTTAAAATAAAACTAGAAATGACAGTTAATACTACAGAAAAGGTTTTTCAAGTTAACAATATAATAAACTTGTTACATATGTTTCAAGAATCTAATAATTAATTTGTTTGTATTGGAGGTTATAAATAAAAGTGTGTTTCCTCCAGTATGCACACTACACGACTTGCTCTTGTAGTGTGCACATCTCTCTGTACTGTTACACAATTTCATTGCAATGAGTTTGCGTGAAGTTTTTGTTGAATACGGTTATCTGTGGGTGACTTCTGATTTCGACATAAACTGGCTTATGAATCAAATGTACAAACTGTTCAACAGAGGTAATGACATAAAATCAAATATCATAACATATCGTAGAGACGAAGCTCATCTTAGTGATTCTGATGCAGAAGAAGAAGAAGAAGGTGCTTATTTTTTATCGAAAAATAAAAACAAGAAAGTACACCTGGTACCAATTGACGACAACGAAGAAATGACTTTGCGTGAAAAACTTGTGGAATACGATTACTTTTGGTTAACAAAAGAAGAAGATTTGGAATGGCTTAAGAAAGAAATGTACAGGCTTTTGAGCAACGGGTGGGACATGAAAATGGATGTGTCGGCTTATCGTAAGCGTGAAAAAAAACTTGAAGAACTACAAGTTGAACAACTACAGCAACGGGATCGAGAAGAACAAAACACTTCAGTGGTGGTGGCCGATAGAGAAAAATTGTAAATAACATTTTACATAAAGAAAATAAAAAATCAATTAATTTTCATTATTCATAATTTTGATTATTAATAATAATAAATAATTTAGAAATACATGTTAAGCATTTTTGTTTGTAAATAATTATTGTACATAATTTTAGTATGTAAATAATAGTTTAAAATTAAATTGTAAATAACATTTTCAATAAAAAATAAAATAAAAAAATAAAGAAAATAAAAAAAATCTAATTAATTTTTATTATTAATAATTTTTATTATTAATAATAAAAATTAATTAGATTTTTTTAAACTTTCAAATGACCTTGAAAACAATGACGTCATAGGTATGACGTCACTTCATGGTTGGCTGATTATGACGTCACTTCATGGTCGGCTGATTATGACGTCACTTCCGGGTCATGCTCAACAGAGCGTGTAATTTATTCACTGTGCCAGAGTGCCTGGTCTGCCACTACTATTGAAGATAAATATATTGAATAATATTGAAAAATGTCTTATATTTCATTTATATATCCTGTCTGTTTGTGTGCGTGAGTGGGTGTATGAGAATGGCCAAAGAAGTATAACTTCCACCGTGTGGTCCGACGCACACCCAATTTTTTTTTTTGTAATTTTAAGCTCCCTTTTAAAACAAGTATCACTAATGATGGCCTCTTAGCCATAGTGGTCAGATCAGGATGTGTTGACCACAGATACGGAAATATCAGGAATGTTCGTTATGACATTATCAATTGTTGTTTGTGTTGAGTTCGTCACTCTCGTTGGCGAGGAGATCGATAATTTAAGGCCAAAAGACTTCAGTAAATCGATAAAACGTTTTGTAGAACTGTTGTTAGTGTTAAGAGAATTTATATTGAAGTCACTCAGTACCATGAAATAATAGTATTTGTTGGTTAAGTCGGTCAGTAGTGATTAAAATTTTGAGAAGAACACACCTCGTTTCCTCCTGGGGATCTATATATGCCAATTATGAAAAATTTTGATTTGTTTGTATGGAGTCGAACACCAGCCACTTCAAAGTGCTTTTCCGTGGCTAGGTTAATCTCCAAAGACTCACACATCAGATAAGACCTTAAAAAAATAGTGACTCCATCTCCTTTAGAGAGTTGTCGGGAAAATTATTATAATAATTTGAAGTTCGGTAAGTGACATAGGCCAATGTTTGACATGCTAAAACCATTTTTGGTAATAACAAGAACATCTGCTCGTAATTCTTCACAAACAAGTTGAATTTCATCTAAATTGTTGGTCGAAAATTATGCATTTTGAGAGAAGATTCTAATTTGAGGTTTAGGTTTTGAAAAAGGTCGTTGTATATTTATATTTAGTTTGGTAGACTGTAATACGCATCCACCTGGGGCACTCCAATACGTGGATGTATTTCACCATAGTTTGGTTGACAGTAACACCCATCCTCCTGGGGCACTACAATACGTGGATTCCTCACATCATAGTGTGTTAGATAGTAAGATCCAGCTGCCCGGAGTACTACAATACGTGGAAGCCTCTTACCATAGTACGGTAGACGGTTACACCCAGCAGCCTGGGGCACTACAATATTTGGATGTCTCTCGTCATATTGTGGTCGTCTGTAACACCCATCTGCCTGGGTCACTACAATACGTGAATGTATCTCGTCATAGTGCGGTAAACTGTAACACCCATCCGTCTGCGGCACTACAATACGTGGATGTATCTCACCATAGTGTGGTAAACTGTAACATCTTAGCCGTCTGCGGCACTACAATACGTGAATGTATCTCACCATAGTGTGGTAAACTGTAACATCTTAGCCGTCTGGGGTACTACAATACGTGGATGTATCTCACCATAGTGTGGTAAACTGTAACATCTTAGCCGTCTGCGGCACTACAATACGTGAATGTATCTCACCATAATGTGGTAAACTGTAACATTTAAGCCGCCTGGGGCACTACAATACGTGGATGTATCTCACCATAGTGTGGTAAACTGTAACATCTTAGCCGTCTGCGGCACTACAATACGTGAATGTATCTCACCATAGTGTGGTAAACTGTATCATTTTAGCCGCCTGGGGCACTACAATACGTGAATGTCTCTCACTATTGTACGATACACAGTGCGTATTTGAATATTGAATTCGTCAATAGAAGTATGATTTATACGTTTTATAGATGAAGCGAAAACTAATTTTTATAGTATTGTTTGAATCTCTATAATATCGATATTTCTTAACTATTGATCAGAAAACTGAAATTTAGAGTTACATAGTTTATTTTCCTGTATTACTCAAATCATATATTTATCATAACCTATGCTGTAATACATAAAGACTTTTTACAGTCAATCTGCCGACATTAAAAATTTATACGACGCATTTTAGCCTGAATGATCCATCTTCAGGTCCCCTGTACCTGTATCAGAGTTAATTGTTATAGCTGCTATGCTTCGTCTCTAATACTGTTTATTAATAAACACATAACACTTTAAAACGGTATTTAATCCGGGCTGACGTTTAATGGCTTTTACTGAAGATAAGTTAATCTAAGCTAGTAACAAACCTAAAGTAGGCTTGAATATCATCCCTACAAACTTTATCACTCGTAATAATAGGCTAAGAAGGTAAAATATTACCTCGTCATTTACTTTCTAATTTAATTAATCACTGTTATAACTTAATTTTTTATGTTTGGTCAGAATTGTTTTATTTAAGAACATCCAGAATCGTCGCAAACATGACTTCAAAAAGATAATATATATATGTGTATTTCTATGTATATAAGATATAAAATAAAAGCAAAGATTCAAACACATACCAAAAATAACAAAATTAAAAAGTAAAAAAGTACTGTTAGCTGATAAAAAATACAAAAAAAATGTTACTGAACAGTGCTTACAGTCTAGTTGTAATGTTACTGAACAGTGCTTACAGTCTAGTTGTAATTTACTATTTACGTAGTTTGCTATAACAGGTTTGATTATTATTTGAACTAAACCGGATGATTAGTAATTATTGAAGCTTATCAGTAGTTGTGTGGTTGACATCGTAAATAAAACATTCAAATTTCCTGCCCATTGGTAGGCAAGATTAAAACAATATTTTCGAAATGTTAGTTCATCGAACATAAATTATGTAGATTGGTATTTGTGTTAGTTGTTAAATTGCATAACAACATCTAGCCAAATAAATTATTTTTAATAAAATTTTCGTACTAGAGAAAAACTAATCCAAATGTTTGTATAGTCGGTAAATACTAGTTGAAAGAATTGCTAAGACTATAGAGAGTATTTACCTAGAATGTCTTGGAGGGTAGACATGTGTCTAAAATGTAGAATGAGGAGTTGAGTTTATTCGTACTTTTCAAAATGGAAAAGTACTTGTTAACGTAATACTTGTATACGTACTCACTTTCTTAGTAAATATTTTTCAAATGTTAATAGTTGAAATGCTTAAAACTTATATATTTACAGACTACAGGACTAAGTGTCTGGTTGATATGATACAAATTTAATGAATAGTCAACATATTTCAAATAACGTATTTAATCAAATATAGATAAAGATAGTTTTAAAACTCTATTCTAAGTATTTTTTTAATTAGAACAAACTTTTTATAGTTTAAAGTAGTTTGGGTATAATGGATGTGAGATGGTAAAAAGCTAAGGTTTTATGAAATGCTACGTAACTCCGGAGCTGCAAGGTAAGGCATGCTCAGGTTCCAACATGCAGTTAAGCACATATCTAAGGTTAGTCATAATATATAATTAGAGTATCGCTTGCTTTATTTTCATATTGTGGCTTGCCAGCTCTGCTTCTTCATATCGGTGTATGAGGGCATTTTCAAATTTTCTCGTTTAAATAGGAGAATTATAAATTTATACTTTTTACATTATTGTGTTAAAAAGAATTTTAAAACAATATTCACCCTTTTCTTAAACATACGACAATGTTATCAGGACTATTTAGGCATAAAAAATAAAAATAAAAACGATTACTTCAGGATCAATTGTTTAAAAAATACTCTATGAGCATGAATAATCTTTAAAAAATATACAAAATATTACACACACTAACTTCATTCATCGGGAGCAATACTCTCAAACCCACATCTGTTCCTCATACACTAACTTCACTCATAGGGAGCAATACACTCAAAACCACATCTGTTCCTCGTACACTAACTTCACTCATAGGGAGCAATACTCTCAAACCCACATCTGTTCCTCGTACACTAACTTCACTCATAGGGAGCAATACTCTCAAAACCACATCTGTTCCTCGTACACTAACTTCACTCATAGAGAGCAATACTCTCAAACCCACATCTGTTCCTCGTACACTAACTTCACTCATAGGGAGCAATACTCTCAAACCCACATCTGTTCCTCATACACTAACTTCACTCATAGGGAGTAATACTCTCAAAATCACATCTGTTCCTCGTACACTAACTTCACTCATAGAGAGCAATACTCTCAAAATCACATCTGTTCCTCGTACACTAACTTCACTCATAGGGAGTAATACTCTCAAAATCACATCTGTTCCTCGTACACTAACTTCACTCATAGAGAGCAATACTCTCAAAACCACATCTGTTCCTCGTACACTAACTTCACTCATAGGAAGTAATACTCTCCAAATCACATCTGTTCCTCGTACACTAACTTCACTCATAGAGAGCAATACTCTCAAAATCACATCTGTTCCTCGTACACTAACTTCACTCATAGGGAGTAATACTCTCAAAATCACATCTGTTCCTCGTACACTAACTTCACTCATAGGGAGCAATACTCTCAAAACCACATCTGTTCCTCGTACACTAACTTCACTCATAGGGAGTAATACTCTCAAAATCACATCTGTTCCTCGTACACTAACTTCACTCATAGGGAGCAATACTCTCAAAACCACATCTGTTCCTCGTACACTAACTTCACTCATAGGGAGTAATACTCTCAAACCCACATCTGTTCCTCGTACACTAACTTCACTCATAGGGAGCAATACTCTCAAACCCACATCTGTTCCTCGTACACTAACTTCACTCATAGGGAGTAATACTCTCAAAATCATATCTGTAACTGTAACTTCACTCATAGGGAGCAATACTCTCAAAACCACAGCTGTTCCTCGTACAATAACTTCACTCGTAGGGACCAATAATCTCAAAACCACATCTGTTCCTAGTACACTAACTTCATTCATCGGGAGCAATGCTCTCAAAACCACATCTGTTCCTCGTACACTAACTTCATTCATCGTGAGCAATACTCTCAAAACCACATCTGTTCCTCGTACACTAACTTTATTCATCGGGGGGAAATATTCTCAAATCACATCTGTTCCTCGTACACTAACTTCACTCATAGGGAGCAATACTCTCAAAACCACATCTGTTCCTCGTACACTAACTTCACTCATAGGGAGCAATACTCTCAAAACCACATCTGTTCCTCGTACACTAACTTCACTCATAGGGAGTAATACTCTCAAAATCACATCTGTTCCTCGTACACTAACTTCACTCATAGGGAGCAATACTCTCAAAACCACATCTGTTCCTCGTACACTAACTTCACTCATAGAGAGCAATACTCTCAAAACCACATCTGTTCCTCGTACACTAACTTCAATCATAGGGAGCAATACTCTCAAAACCACATCTGTTCCTCGTACACTAACTTCACTCATAGGGAGAAATACTCTCAAAACCACAGCTGTTCCTCGTACACTAACTTCACTCGTAGGGACCAATAATCTCAAAACCACATCTGTTCCTAGTACACTAACTTCATTCATCGGGAGCAATGCTCTCAAACCCACATCTGTTCCTCGTACACTAACTTCACTCATAGGGACCAATAATCTCAAAACCACATCTGTTCCTCGTACACTAACTTCATTCATCGTGAGCAATACTCTCAAAACCACATCTGTTCCTCGTACACTTACTTTATTCATCGGGGGGAAATATTCTCAAATCACATCTGTTCCTCGTACACTAACTTTACACATCGGGAGCAATGCTCTCAAAACCACATCTGTTCATCGTACACCAACTTCATTCATCGGGAGCAATACTCTTAAACCCACGTATGTTCCTTATACACTAACTTTACTCATCGGGAGCAATACTCTCAAACCCACATCTGTTCCTCGTACACTAACTTCATTCATCGGGAGCAATACTCTCAAACCCACATCTGTTACTTGTACATTAACTTCATTCATCGGGAGCAATACTCTCAAACCCACATCTGTTCCTCGTACACTAACTTTATTCATCGGGAGCAATACTCTCAAACCCACATCTGTTCCTCATACACTAACTTCACTCATAGGGAGCAATACACTCAAAACCACATCTGTTCCTCGTACACTAACTTCACTCATAGGGAGCAATACTCTCAAACCCACATCTGTTCCTCGTACACTAACTTCACTCACAGGGAGCAATACTCTCAAAACCACATCTGTTCCTCGTACACTAACTTCACTCATAGAGAGCAATACTCTCAAACCCACATCTGTTCCTCGTACACTAACTTCACTCATAGGGAGCAATACTCTCAAACCCACATCTGTTCCTCGTACACTAACTTCACTCATAGAGAGCAATACTCTCAAAACCACATCTGTTCCTCGTACACTAACTTCACTCATAGGGAGTAATACTCTCCAAATCACATCTGTTCCTCGTACACTAACTTCACTCATAGAGAGCAATACTCTCAAAATCACATCTGTTCCTCGTACACTAACTTCACTCATAGGGAGTAATACTCTCAAACCCACATCTGTTCCTCGTACACTAACTTCACTCATAGGGAGGAATACTCTCAAAACCACATCTGTTCCTCGTACACTAACTTCACTCATAGGGAGTAATACTCTCAAAATCACATCTGTTCCTCGTACACTAACTTCACTCATAGGGAGCAATACTCTCAAAACCACATCTGTTCCTCGTACACTAACTTCACTCATAGGGAGTAATACTCTCAAACCCACATCTGTTCCTCGTACACTAACTTCACTCATAGGGAGCAATACTCTCAAACCCACATCTGTTCCTCGTACACTAACTTCACTCATAGGGAGTAATACTCTCAAAATCATATCTGTTCCTCGTACACTAACTTCACTCATAGGGAGCAATACTCTCAAAACCACAGCTGTTCCTCGTACAATAACTTCACTCGTAGGGACCAATAATCTCAAAACCACATCTGTTCCTAGTACACTAACTTCATTCATCGGGAGCAATGCTCTCAAAACCACATCTGTTCCTCGTACACTAACTTCATTCATCGTGAGCAATACTCTCAAAACCACATCTGTTCCTCGTACACTAACTTTATTCATCGGGGGGAAATATTCTCAAATCACATCTGTTCCTCGTACACTAACTTCACTCATAGGGAGCAATACTCTCAAACCCACATCTGTTCCTCGTACACTAACTTCACTCATAGGGAGCAATACTCTCAAAACCACATCTGTTCCTCGTACACTAACTTCACTCATAGGGAGTAATACTCTCAAAATCACATCTGTTCCTCGTACACTAACTTCACTCATAGGGAGCAATACTCTCAAAACCACATCTGTTCCTCGTACACTAACTTCACTCATAGAGAGCAATACTCTCAAAACCACATCTGTTCCTCGTACACTAACTTCAATCATAGGGAGCAATACTCTCAAAACCACATCTGTTCCTCGTACACTAACTTCACTCATAGGGAGAAATACTCTCAAAACCACAGCTGTTCCTCGTACACTAACTTCACTCGTAGGGACCAATACTCCTCAAAACCACATCTGTTCCTCGTACACTAACTTCATCTCATAGGGAGCAATGCTCTCAAAACCACATCTGTTCCTCGTACACTAACTTCACTCACAGGGAGCAATACTCTCAAAACCACATCTGTTCCTCGTACACTAACTTCATTCATCGTGAGCAATACTCTCAAAACCACATCTGTTCCTCGTACACTAACTTCACTCATAGGGAGCAATACTCTCAAAACCACATCTGTTCCTCGTACACTAACTTCACTCATAGAGAGCAATACTCTCAAACCCACATCTGTTCCTCGTACACTAACTTCACTCATAGGGAGTAATACTCTCAAAACCACATCTGTTCCTCATACACTAACTTCACTCATAGGGAGCAATACTCTCAAAACCACATCTGTTCCTCGTACACTAACTTCACTCATAGGGAGCAATACTCTCAAACTCACATCTGTTCCTCGTACACTAACTTCACTCATAGGGAGTCAATACTCTCAAAATCACATCTGTTCCTCGTACACTAACTTCACTCATAGAGAGTAATACTCTCAAATCACATCTGTTCCTCGTACACTAACTTCACTCATAGAGAGCTAATACTCTCAAAATCACATCTGTTCCTCGTACACTAACTTCACTCATAGGGAAGTAATACTCTCAAAATCACATCTGTTCCTCGTACACTAACTTCACTCATAGAGAGCAATACTCTCAAACCCCCTTGTTCCTCATACACTAAATTCAATATAGGAAAACAATACTCTAAACCACATCTGTTTCCCCGTACACAATTTTATCATAGGGAGCAATACTCCAAAAACCCCATCGTTCCTCATACATAACTTTCCATGGGGGTAAAATCTCAAAAAAATCT